>JABSMS010014045.1:0-12634 GCA_018902275.1 Aleiodes sp. PSUC_FEM 10030003
GGGTCCATATATTATTTGATATATTTATGCATATATTTTCTTATACTGAAATTATATTTTCCCATATATTTTTCACCATACATGGCATTTTCGTACGGGGAGTCTAAGATGTTTCGACTCGGAGACACATATGCACTAGTAAGACACAAAAAACCAAGACATTTTACGTGCCTTCGTTTTTTCATCCAAATAATAGAGGATAACCTGAAATTATTATTCTGAATAAATACAAGAGTTGGAGTATTTCGGAGATGGAACGATTTTTCAGATTATTGTACTCAGAGTGTTTTAACAGAAGACACATAAAGTGACTGAAAAATTACGACCAAAATATCTTAAAAGCGACTACCAAAATCTCTTAAATTCAGCCACTTCATTTTACAGTGTGTAGCAATCGCGACAAAGAGACCTTTTCTTATCTCTTGAAATTCTCTACAAGGAAGTTCTGCCATTTTTCGATAAATCCACTCGTTCCGAAGATATTCGTGATATAAATACTCGAACGTCGTTCGAAACGCAAAAGAAAGAAATCTTCTCGCGTGCCTTTATCAATCATAAGACACTTCAATTTCTCAAAGCGGATGACTTCTTAATTTTAGCAGCAATTGCATAAAATTGATTATTTCACTTCACCATTTCAATTACCGCCATTAATTCCATTTCAGCATAATAAAATCATTTTAATTGAGACTGTAAAGGTATCAATCATTTTTTTTCTTAAAATTATCCTACCACTTCGCCATCCTCATTAATTCAATTCCAATGATGCAACATTTATTTTTCAACGTCGTTTTAACTTCTCTGAAATTGATCACGAAGACTAAATAAAGATCGTGATCACTGATAAAGTCGTAGCAAGAAACGATTATGAGATAATATCACCTACAGCTTGAATCTTCGAAAGTGTCACATTGAATTTTTTTTTCCGTGAACGTGCGCCTTTTTTTAACTCGTAATAATTTAGTGGAGATACATTGTATTAATTATGCATAATCAATGAGTATGAGAAAGATATGGCTGATGGAATTTGATTACAGTGAGATTGGTGGAATAAATATTTAGAAATAAAATTTTATTTCTTGTTTTGAATATTAATAACTCTATTTGATTAAAATTTGAATTTCAAATCTACAACTAATTAAAATGCTTCATTTCAATCATTTTTTATTATTATTTAATGTTAAGTTTGTCACTATTTGAAATTAAAAAACCAGTTTCATTGTTAATTCAATCATTTCATTTGTTGTTTTTTTTCAAAGCAAAATTGCATTCCAAGTAAATAAAGTTCTCAGATTTTCGAAATTGTGAAAATTTTAATTACTAAGATAATGAATGAAAGACGAACTTTAAAAAAACAAAATTTTTTAATAAATCGAGAACAATTGATTCGCGAGGATTTTATTGTAAAATTTTCCACCTCAAATTTTCTTGGCTACCCACTGGAAGTTTTAGAATTATGAGAATCTCGAAATTTCACTCGTTCAAAATGCAATTTTTCAAGGTATGCAATTTGTCCACTGTCACTGTCATCTATGTTAATAAAAGTTGGAAGAGTGTTAAAATGGTGAAAAATGTTTTTTGAATGCTTCAAATTTCCCGGGCTATCCACTTGAATTTTCAAAATCTTGGAAATTCCAAATAACTTCTTCAAAATGCAAATTTTCCAAGAATGCAAAATTATCATCCGAATTTTGCTACCAAATATGCATTGCGCATTGTCAAAAAATGAAGTTTGCGAACTTTCGGAATTAGAAAAATTCCACCATTGGTTAGTCAGGAAAATTTGAGCTGAAAAATGCCATAATGCGAAAAAATGAGAATTAAAAAAAAAAAATCAATGACGAGAACTTCTGATCCGGTGAGGATTGTACTATGTCATTTTCCGCCTCGAATTTCCCTGTCTATTCACTGGTAACATCGAAATTCCCTGATTCCCTCACCTTCATCAGCTCAGAAAAGCGATTCTCAGAAATTCACCAATCAAATTACGAAGGAAAAGTAAATGAATAAATTCGAAAAATGAAACACGCATAATAAAAGATTACAGAAGCTCCAGTGAGTCCCGCGGGCGCGTGTTACCCACTCGGGATCCCCTCTCCCATTCATCCCAAATATTTTTATTTCCCCAACCCTTTTTATTTTAAATTTTAATTCATGAATTACAATGACTTGAAGCGTGACTCGAGGCTGAATTTGCATGACTGCGAACGGCAGTCAAAAAGTGGGAACTTTCGAGAGCCGAGATGAGCCCCACACATGCGCACGAACGAAACCGAAAAATAAATGAGAAAAAGAAGCTGAAAAAAAAGATATGAACAAGTGAAGAGAAGAGGTTGGGCTCTCGCCTTGAAAGGTAAGGAGAAACACGAGGCCAAGGCCCCGAGGGCTCTCTGCAACCGTAGAGTCGTTGAATCGAAACGAAAGAAATATGTACAGAGGGTGGTCGCACGGGGCGAGAGGAAATCATTCGGCCGCAGGATTTTTTGGCCAAAAATAAAATCAAATAAATTTTAAGTAAGATTTAAATGAAAAAAAAATACAGAAACGCGAGAGAAAAGAATTCGGCCAATGAGGGAGCGCGATTGATGGAGGGGGCGGGACTATCGCTGGACTGGACCGAGCGGCTCGGCCAATGGCGAGACGAGACCCTGACACTCTTCCAATTGCGGAGAACCGTAAAACTCAATTCTCTCTTTATTGTTCGTTGCTTCTGTGGCCGCTTTTTTTAACAAACTTCAAAATTGAGATTACGATTTATTTATGGTTTATTTTTGACTTTCGAGTTCAATAATGTCTTCCTTTTGGAGCTCCAGTGGCATTTGGAATAATTTAACGGTACTTTTTTTTTATTTGGTTTTTAATTTAACGAGTTTGACCTTAATCTGTTTTTTTGGGAGTTACGATTTTTAAATTAGTGAAGGGCACAGATTTTGGCGGCAAGTTTCAGTAGCTCTTTCACCCTGGGCGTTTCACTTTCATGGTCGTGTTTAACGGGCACAGACTGATAGACAATTTTTAAGTAAATAACAATTAGCAAAGAAGTCGTGAAATTAAGTGAATTAATTCTTCAGTGTTTGGTGTTTGGACAATATCTCAGCAAGGAAGGGCGATAGGGAAACTTTCATGCATAGCTTTTTTGTGCGTAGTTAAATTCTCTACAAAAAAGCTCTGACATTTATCTCTAAACCCAATCGTTCCAAAGATACGTGCAAAAAAAATTATCTTCACAATTTTTTTTTTTTAATTTAAAATACCACAAGTAGCTTATTCTAAATATATATCGAAAACTATTGAGTTTAGGGAAAGTCATCAGGATAGCTTTCCTGCGCGCAATTAAATTCTCTACAAAAACTCTCTCTTGACACTTTTTCCTAAACCTACTTATTTCGGAGATATTCGCAAAAATAAGAACACGGAAATTCGCAACACTTCTCCTTTTACCAAACTTTGATTTCCCCCGAGTTGAATTACCCTCCAAACAAAATCCCAGGTCTCCCCTCATCGCCGCCCCCTCCCCACCATACCGATCCGCCGCTCTCGAGCCTCTAATTTTCCAGCTCGAAACCGAATAAATACCGAACGCACGAAAAAAAAATCCACCCAACACGAAAAGAATCTCGAAAAAAAAAATCCCCAAAGCTTCTATTGTCAAGTGAGGTTTGAACCCCACAGGACAAGTGGCATTGTATTTATTTTCCCTCCACTCCACTGAGGATGACTGCAGGTGCATCAGGTGGATTATGTATACATAAATGTTCTTGTACATATAGAGGCGTGTATTCCCATTTTTTTCAACAGAAAAGAAGAAGAACGCTTCACTCATTTTTGTGGAATACTTTTTACCCGTAAAAAGATGAGGAATCATGGGAGGTAAATAGAGAGAGGGGAGCACTCGAATCACCTCCTTTTTCTCCCCAATGTTATTCCCTAAATTATGGCTTTTTTCATTTCTCTCGAAGGAGAAAGAATTTTTTTTTTTTCATCGATTCTTTACGTTTCTTTTTCTCATTTTTTTGTTGCTGCCCAATTCCATGCGGGACCGTGAGAAAAAGGACTCTGATGATATGGTTTTGGTGTTTTTTTCGCTTTGCTCGCGTGTGTGTATTTGTGTGTGACTTTGAGAGGGAGAACATTAAGGGGAACTGAGGCATCGAAATTGGATGATGCACAGGTGGGCTCATTCTTAAAAATTGGAACTAATTTGTTAGAGTTTTTTCGGCTCCCGAAGATGACATTATCAGGGAAATTGGGAGCTCCGTTACTTTTTTTTCATTCTCCAATTTTTGTCATTTCTTCAAGAAGTCAAAGGGGAAAATTCGGGGGTTAAATTAGGAGAGGGGATGAAGTTGAAATTTTTATTGGATTTATTTCGGGAATATCTTGGAAATGAGTAGATTTAGGGTGAAATGTCAAGAGAGCTTTTTTGTAGAGAATTTAATTGGGCACAAAAAGGGTTCATGGTAATTCCTCATGAACCTGTTCGTTGGCGGGATATCTGTCAAATAATCTACTCAAGAATTTTGTTATTTCAGAACAATGGAGAGAGAGGATATCGTCGATTTTTGTGGTTTCATTGACAATATGGAAGAATTTCGTTCGAAAAATCCTATGATACAATCCTTTTTGGTCCATGAGTTCCCGAGATAATTAAATAACTAAAAATCGCTAATTAAATTATTTTTTAATTATCTTTCTTTCTGCTTTACTGAAACATACTTCAGGCTGAATGCCGGTTGGAGCCTGAAACTTTACATAGCTAGAAACGGTAATACAAAATAAAATAATATGAAATAAAATAAAATAACTCAATTGCGCACTTATGCATCATTGCAATGAATTTTCAAATTGGTTTGGAAAAAATTTGTTCGAATTGTATCATTTACCGAAACAAAAAATAAAAATTTTCTATAGAAAATATAATGAAACAAGAATTAACCTAACGAAATTAAAACTTCAATGTAGTTTTTCCTATAATTAATTAATAATCATAAGAAATACAACCAATCGAAATAAATGAATCCAATTAATATATTTGTATAAAGTTGAAGCAAAATTGAAATTCTTTTCAAATGAGCTGAACGAATATTAATATCATTCCATGGAAAAGATTTATAAAAATTATATATCCTGGATAAAGTCCCATAAATAATATACATAAATTTGTGCCATCGCTTCTATATATTGTTTATATTGGCTTAAAATTTTTATCATATTTTTTATTTAAACAGAATATATCTTGATATAACTGGTGTATATGGTGAGTACATTTTACGAAATTTGAAATTACTATCAATTGTACGTCAGCATAATATTTTTTTTCATACATCGTAGATTAAATTTCAATATCAGAAATATGTTCCATTAGTCATCATTCTAATCCACGATGAATTGTTCCTTCAAAAATATCGCCCCTATCTATTGAGAATACTTCGTCAATATAAAATTGTACGAATTGCAGCAAAAAGTTGTATAGTGAATTTATAACGGGAATATATCCGAAGTATAAAGTTCATGTATGGAATTTTTGGGGTATAACATTTTTATAGTCTAATTATAATTCCTATATATAATTGATATAATTCGAGAGTTTCATGTAATTTATGAGATTTTGCCGTGAGATGATTCCTAGGAATTTTGTGCATCTTGATCTTGCATCGAGTGCAAACAAGCTGTTTCAACTCGACAATTAATCGACCAAAAAAGATTGCAGTCTCTAATTTTTCAGAAAAAAAGGAATTGATGGAATTTCGGAACAAAAATTATTTCATCAACAAGATCAGTATCTTGCCAATGAAATGATTTTTTTTCTCGAAATTCCATCAATTTTTTTCTTCGAATTCCACAATAAAAAAAGCAATTGAAAATTTGTCAGTTCACATTGAACATTTTCGAAGTGGAATAAAAATTGAAAAAAATTGAGATGAAAGATGGATGAAAGAGGAGTCAGTGGTTGAGACGAAAAATATCCAAAAATAAACAAGTGCCCCCTTCTTCTCCGGCCCTTTCCCCTTCATTTTTGGGTACACACGTGTGCACGACGCCGTGGCGACGGCGGTTTAGTTCACCAGAAATATATATACAACAAAAAGGCGAAGAAAAGACAGATAAAGAGAGAGAGAGAGACAGTTAGTTGGATGAACGAAAGGAAAGATGAGGCGAACGTGAGTCCTCGGCGTGGGAATAAGCGGCAGGTGCGCGACGGCGCTACCGGGGAGCCACTTGATGGGGGGAAACTACGACGTGGGGGCCCCCTCACGTATTTTTTTCTTTACCTCACTCGCAAATACCTTCATAAAGTAATCAAAATGTATCGTACAAAAGATTAAGAAAAAAAGAATCGATTCGCTTAATTCGTGAAATAAATGAATTAGAAGTTAAAAAAGTGGAATTTTGGAGAAACTAAATTTTCGGATTTTTGAAATTTTGAAAATTCCATGGAATAGCCAGGGAAATTTGAGGCGGAAAATGCTATAGGGCAATTTCGATAATAATCGAGATAAGAGAGAAGATAAGAATTTTTTTTTTATTGGATTTTTAATAACTTGAGAACTATTGGTGCGGCGAGGATTGTTTTATATCGTTTTATGCCTTAAATTTCCTTGGTTATCCATTAGAATCATGGAAGTGTCGAAATTCTTTCAACTTCATTATTTTAAAGAAGGTGATTTCTCGATATTTTTGAATCGCTGCATCGAACACACACATTCTAATAAAAGAATTGAATAAAATATTTCTTCGATAGTATAATGGTCAGTATTTTCGTCTCTCCCGAGGGCGACATTGGTGTTGAAGTTTGTTGATGGGCTTTGAGAATATATCGCCGTCGTAAAATCAAAGGGGCGTAAGTACATTTATTGATTTTCTCATAACAAAAGGCAACGACTCATGAATTTCTGAAAAACTCCCGTGAAAATGAATTCGTGGAGGCTTTTGGAAAAATGGCACTTACGCCTCTTTGATTTTACGATGATGATATATTCTCAAAACTCATCAACAAACTTTAAAACCAATGATCAACAACGATATTGGCCGCTGTCATTGTTATCTATGTTAACAAAACTCCGAAAGTGATAAAATGTTGAAAAAAATTTCGTTGAGTGCTTCAAATTTCCCGGGCTTTCCACTAGAATTCTGAAAATTTCGAAAATTTTAAAACTTCACTCGTTAAAAATGCACTTCTCAAAAATGCCATCATCAGATATTTTTTCTAAAAACATTTTTCAGCAAAAATTACATTTAAAAAAATTGAAGTTTTTGGATTTTTGAAATTTCGAAAATTCCAATGGATAGTCAGAGAAATTTGAGGTGTTAATTACCGAGATAATGACAAAAATGAGAATTTTCAACAAAAAAAAAAATCTTTTTAATGATTCGAAATCTACTGATTCGCAAGAATTTTATTACATAATTTTCCGCCTCAAATTCTATCAACTTGATCAAGGGAATGTGAATAAAGAGTATCCAAATAAATTCAAACTTAATGGTAACGATATCGAGTGGATTTCGAATAACAGAGCTCGAAGCATAAATTGTTTTTCAAATTTTTTTATTCACCATGGAAGGTGATATTCGTGAAAAACCATTAACACGAGTGCACATAAATGCTCACCACACGATTAACCATTTTTTATTCGTGCATAAGGTGTGTAAACCCTCACGATGCATATTCTTCAAGTGCAAAAAAAAAGAGAAAAATAAGCGAAATGAACGGGAGTAAAAAAAGACCGTTGAAGTAATGAGAAACAGGTAAGGCATGTAAGCAAAAATAATATAATTCAAATGAGAGTAATAAAAGTTTGAGATTTCTCTCGGAACACACATGCACATACAGCATCCTTTAATTCTACTGTACAGCAAACGAAAAAATCAGGGGAATTGTGGAGGGAGAAATAAACTGATCGTTACAGAGTTTTAAATTGCAATGGAAAATGTTGAAGAATGGGAGAATGAGAGAGAAGAGATTGTGAGGTCAAGGACTATCGTCGAAGGGGAGCTTTGCCACCCCAGAGGCATCAGGTGCAAGTGCCGCTGCCTTTTTTCACTGGTTTCTATACCGGGCCAAGGTAGTATTTAATTGTTCGTCGTAAATTCAACATCGTCAAGGTCATTTCAACGAATTTTATTCATTGTTTTATTACTGGAGATGACAATTTAATTAAAGCAGTGGAAAATATAATTTTATTAACGTAAAATTTTTTTTCGTTGGGATTTTTCAAATTTCGATATTTTCATCGAAAAGAGCGGGAAATTTGAAGCGGAAAGCGGTATAGGGCAATTGAATTTGGAGCAATGGTTCCTGAGTTAATAAATAAACAATTTAAATCCATGATTTCTTGTTTTTTAATCATGGCGGAAAGTTTTCCTGGCTTTTCTATGAAATTTTTATTTTTGGAAAAATTTTAAAATAATTTTTCTCGATTCTTAATTTATTTTTCAATCTTCGATGAAACGATAAAGCGAGAAAAAATAGGTCCTCTTCTCGTTTCATTTTGGATGAAAAATGTTCGGGTTTTCGGTGTTTTGGGGTGTAGCAGCTACTGGTTTCAACGATCGAGAGTAGAGATACCGAGTAATCACGAGAAGCGATCTAAATGCTACTGTCTCAACCGTTCCGTCCACTTCATTATTCCCCCAAATATCTTGCCTCCATTCCATTAAAAAAAGTGGGTGAACCTGACCAAAGAATTTCGGCTAATTGGCAAATTCCCAATTCGTCCCTAAAAATCGCGGGATACACTTGAAATCTCTGTAAGGCAGGCTCGCAAATTCAAAGAATTCCCGTGCAATTGCACCTAAAATTCGCGCCAACTTAATTTCCACGTATTTTCGTAAATAATGCATTGCTAGAAAATTATTATTCAAAATTGAACGACAAAATCGTGAAAGATTTAACAAACTTTAGTTAAATTGAAATTTCACATTTATCTCTCGAAAATTTTCATTCGATATAAAAATATTTAATGAAATTTGAAATTTTTTCGCAAATTATTGGTCGAATTTTCAGGCAATTATGATTTTTTGTATACATATGAAGTGGATTATTCAGCGATTGAATGGAATTCCAGGCAATTCATGAAAATTCGCGGCCTTGTCGCGTTGAATTTTCGAATAATAGAAAATTCAAGTTCATAGATTATTCAATTTTTTATTCGTATTCGAAAATTCAAGGTGCTCGTTAAAACTTCAATGCTCATTGGATCTTAAAAATCGTATCATTCTTGAATTTTCCATGGAAAATGAAATTTCAAGAAATTTTGTTTTTATTAGAATTGAAAATACGGTTTTGAAATTTAATGTACATTTTTATATTGAATTTTCGATTTTTTTTATCAATGTGGGGTGAAAAGGATTGAATTATATGATCTTGCACCACAAATTTCCCTTCCCATCCACAAACCGCAAAAAAGGGGAAAAAAATAATAAACAAAATTTTTATGAAATATTTTACAAAGAATTAATCGGAATAGATTTTATTATGGCCATAGTTAGCAGGAATTTTGAATTAATCCGACGAAATGTTGATGTGGGTGATAATGGAATTGACGGATTTTTGGAATTTCGCCTTTCGAAAGAGCGGGAAATTTGAAGTTGCAAATGATATAATAATCATAAATTTTGAATTAATAATTTTCGAAATAATTAATCGAGATTAAATCATTGATCAAATTGATTCTTATTTGTCTTAGGAACTATTTTCCCGCTTTTTCCAATGATATTTTCGAAATTTGGAGAATGTCTCAACGTCCTTGATCCAAAAATCACATTTTTATTCAAAATTCATTGACTCGACAGAATTTACATAATCTCATAAAAATAATTATCGAAAAAAATTGGATTACGCATCGAAATTTTGATGAAATCCTTAAGAATTTATTGATCGAAACCGATTTTATTATGGTAATTTTTTTGGTGGGAATTTTGACTTAATCCGGACAAATCTTAATTTATGTGAAAGTGAAATTAACGGATTTTCACAATTTCGTCAATTCCACTCGAAAGATCGAAAAAATATGCCCTGGAAAATGAAATCGTCGCCGTAGAGTCAAAAGGGTGTAAGTGCCATTTTCTCTCTTTGATTAACGAAAATGTGTAACTTATATTATTCTTCCAGAAAAATGAATTCATGTAGGTGTTCGAAAAATGGTACTTACGCCCCTTTGATTCTACGGCAACGATATAACACAATCGATTTAGTATCAATCTTTCTCAAGATAATTAAGAAACTAAAAATCATCGATTAAATTAATTCTTGATTACTTCGGAAACTGTTAGTCTACCAAGGATTTTATTACATCATTTTCCCCTTAAAATTTCCCGCTCTTCCGGGATTGGCCAACTTTCAAAAATGTCTGAAATCTTTATTTCAAAAATCGCTTTTCGAAAATTCATTTAAAATAATATACATATTTCCATCAGGATAATCATCAAGCCCCGTAATTACATCGAGAATCACAAAAAATTTGAATGACTCATCGAAAAATGTTGTTAAATATCCCAGAAATTATTCGAAGCCTCCCTCCATCCCGACTCAAAAGAAAAAACCTCAAAATCCGAATATCTCCTTCCAGAAACAGCACAAGTGCTCAAAAAAAAAATATAAACAAAAAAAATCGCACGATCGTTGACCGTTTGACAAGAAATCCTCTCTCTCTGTCGCATTCCCCGTAAACTCCCGAGGACGTCCGAGCTCTTACGATCGCGCGAAAGAGAGAAGAAGGGCAAGATCTCGTGGGAAAAAGGAGCAGGTGTGACTCGTGAACGAGAGAAGAGTCTCTGGAGTTCTTCATCGTGTATGTGTATACACAATCTAGAGTGAAATAAAACCAAAAAGCGAATAAGAAGAGGAGAAGAAATAATAAAAAAAAAGGTTTGTTGGGCGTAAAAAAAGGACGATGAGACACGCACACGCGTTAGGAGCGTGTGGAACACGTGGTCATGACCAAGTGGGCGTGTACAGTGGTAAAAGATAGAAGATATTATGAAGAGAATGAAAAGAAGAAAAGAAGTGAAGAGGAGAAGGAAGGGAAAAAAACCTAGAGATATAATGGCTAGGTGCTTAGAAGGTATGAGCTGAGGGGAAGCGATACAGTTGAATATCATGGGAATTTTTCGTGTGATTGAGATTGAGGAGGAAGAGGAAGAGGAGGGGGAGGGGACTATTATCGGCTACCCACGACGTTTATCCTCGAGCGGATTAATCAACGATTTGTCCCGAGTGATTTAGGACCTACGCATACGAAAGTCCATTTGTGCCTTTTTCTTTAATTTTTTTTATTTATTCTTTCTCTTCTCTCTTTCCTCTTCACTCGAAATTATGCCCGCAGTTATCCTACTAGCGGGTAAAGTG
The DNA here is from genome assembly GCA_018902275.1 of Aleiodes sp. PSUC_FEM 10030003. Taxonomy (NCBI): domain Eukaryota; kingdom Metazoa; phylum Arthropoda; class Insecta; order Hymenoptera; family Braconidae; genus Aleiodes; species Aleiodes sp. PSUC_FEM 10030003. The sequence goes on from JABSMS010014045.1 coordinate 11,348, forward strand.
CGGTGGTTAAACGCCTACGCATGGTATACGATACTATCGCGCACTTCCCTTGAATTATTCATTAAAAATTTGTAATGAATTTTTTTTACTAAAATTGCTAACAATTTTTACGATTAATTATACGGAAGAAATTATCGTTGAGTTTGATTGATGATAAGTCGGGGAATATTGGAGATAAAAATTGAGGAAAAAGGGATTTTTTTCGCAGTGAGAAGAGGAAGATTTTTCGTCTTGAGACATTTTACGATGGTTCGATTATTTAAAGAATGTCAGAAAATGGAAGAGCATGAAATCAAAAAAAAAATTGCATTTTTTCCAGAATCTTGAATATCTCTCTGAATAGCCAGGAGAATTTGAGGCGGAAAAGGCTATAATATAATCGATTTTGGATAAAAAGTAGCCGAAAAAATCGAGAAAATGGAGATCTTCAAAAAAATTGATTTTTTGATAACTTGGAAACTATTGATCCGGCGAGGATTGTTTTATATCATTATCGCTGCACCAAACACACATACGATAATAAAAGAATTGACTGATATATTTCTTCGATAGTATAATGGTCAGTATTTTCGCCTCTCCCGAGGGTGAAAACGGTATTGAAGTTTGTTAATGAGCTTCCTAAATACACAGGGGGGTTCTGAAAAGGCGGAGGCTATTTGTACAATACACACATCACGGAAATTCAAGAAAACATATTGGATAGCGCTGCACCGGGAGTCGAACTCAGGATCTTCCGATGTCGCATCGGACGCTCTACCGATTGAGCTATCAAGTTCTATACTAAATTTCCATTTGAATTACCTTGATATCCCACTTACACAGCCGTATCCCCACTCCGCTGTCCTTCCTACAGCATTGAAAATTCCGATCAACTTATGTTTTAAGAGAAGTTGTGGCACTTGCCCCTCATAGGGGATATAGCCATCAAGGATTAGAGAGAGAGAGAGATCAACTTATATTTGGATGGAGTGTGTTTTTGCGTGATTTTTGCGCGACTTCTAGCATTGTACGGATAACAACCGCCTTCTGAAGAAGTTCAAGCCCAGTGAGATACTAGTCTAAACATGTATCAGAAATAATGGATGAAATTTAAAAAAAATCATTGATGAATGAATTTTACAATGCGACACTGTCCGCAGTTTCATGAATTCGAGCAACGGAGGTGAACGTAGACATTAGTTCGATGTCACTGATATCTTAGCGCGCACTCTATGTATCTTTCCAATGCAATCCTCTATAGATCCCCTCCATCCTTCACTCCATGAAAATTGATACTTGTCCCCCCCC
>JABSMS010014056.1:0-12632 GCA_018902275.1 Aleiodes sp. PSUC_FEM 10030003
TTTTGATTTATATTTTTTAGAATATATTTTTTTGTACAAAAGATTCGAAAAAATCATTTTTTCATCTGCTTCCAGATAATAACAGGCACCCTCTCACTCGGAGTAGCAATCCTGGGCGCTTCGAGTTACTCCCTAGCCGAATTTCAACAGCGTCGAGCATTTTTAGAAACAAGGCAATGTCTTCAGGCTCAATTGGTAATAGAAGAACAGTCAGCTGAGCAAGAACGTCTACTCCTCAGTGTTTTGCCAGAGCATGTAGCTGTCAGAATGCGCCAGGACCTTGGTGCATCACTCGATACACAATTCAAAAAAATCTACATGTCAAGACATGAAAATGTATCTATACTTTATGCTGACATTGTGGGTTTTACAGCTATATCATCAACATACAGTGCTAGCGAACTCGTAAAGATTTTAAACGAGCTCTTTGCACGCTTCGATCGTCTCAGCGAATGGTAAATACCCGTATCATCGGGGCCAACTACTACAACCATTCGAATTCTATCCTTTCCCTTCCTATATCAAGTAGGCAATAATGTAAATTTCACCAATAAAATCTTCCTCTCTTCCTCACGCTCTTCCTTCATTATCATTTGTTCTTTCTTTCGCTTATCGATCAGCGTTGAATTTCATCTTTTCCCTTAGTTGAAAGAATCATGGAATAGTGATTTTAAAGGGGATTCCACAACAGCTGTGCGGCGAGCGTAACCTAGCAATCGTGGCTAGCCTACGTTTTGGAAAAATTTCGTGAGAGGAAGATTTTGCTTCAACGGTTGAAACCAAATCGGCAACCTATTTTTTCATTTACTTTTTCATTCGTTGAAATTTCCAACTTTTATTAATTCCCTGATAAAATTATTCGAAAATCAATGGAAAACATGAATTTCCAATAACGAAATTCCCTGAAACTTCAGTAAGAATGTGACTTTTCCAAAATTTCTGTGATTCGACACTGAAAGTTCAGACAATTTTTTTTAACAGTGTACGTAAAGTATTTTCGAATAAAACCGGATAACGCTGAAAAGCAGCGTATTTTTATACGTCTGACTGTATTAGCTCTCTAAACACGTAAAATAGGGGAAGCAATAAGAATGGAAAAGAAATAAAGTATCAAATAAAACGAATGACAAACGTTCGGAATTCGATAAGCTCGAGGCGACTTTATGGGGTGAGGAATAGGGACGAGGACGAGGCAAGACACTTGATCGGACATTCTTGTTGAATTCTCGGAGTCAAATTAGGGAGTAAAACGGTGAGTTCCGTATTTCGCAAGTAACGATGACTCGGCACTTTCATTCGTCACATTTTAGATTGTCTTGATGAACTTTGAATCAACTGGAAGTTTACTTTCATTACTACCAGAATATTTAATCCGATTAGAATATTATTGATTCACAAATCAATTTGCATTAGTAGATTCTAATGATTAGCTTCATTATTGACGGCATTAATTTCATTGGATGATCTGAAATTGCTTTAATTAACAATTCGAATTTCAGGCTGATTATATTTTCATTTTCTTGAATAATTGAAGAGGAGTATTGTGAATGGAGTAGGACTCGAACAAAAGGATTATTTGCATTGTAATCCTCGGGTTGAAGTTCAAAAAAAGAATGAAAACTGTAGCTAAAGTTTCTGAATGGAATGAAGCAAATCTGAATGAGCATAATGAGGAATTCGAATAAAGATTTCCAATAAATCTATAGTTTTAGCCATTCATTCAGCGTCCATAAATTACTTTCATTGCCCATTTTTTCATTCGTGGAATATAGTTTTATACTATTCTAAATATTCATTTACTGATGAGTTCATTCAAGATTATGCGACGAATTTGAAAATTCCTCCAATCCATTATTTCAAAGGAGCAATCCAAATTTCCTTTCCACAATAAATATAGATCGGGAATCTAAAAGCAGATGGCCGTTTGTGAATAAGGTCGTATCTCCACTTCAGTAAAGGAGATTCGAAAAAATGTTCAGATTTTGTAAATTACAGTGAGAATTTTATCATTTTAGAAGAACATTCTTATAACGATTCGTCTTATTATGAACGTAAATTATGTCTGATCTTCAGAGTCTGGAGAAGAATTCGAATTCGAGAAGAAAAAATGTCATTATACGTCACTAAGCTCCATAATTCCGGAAATATTTAGAATCTCGAAAAATGAAGAAAAGTTGTGCACATACGACCGTCTGCTTCTAGACTCTAGATATCAATACGAACTTCCTAATGAAGAAAAAAAATTGAATTCACTTTCCTATTGTTCCCTATGTCTCCGAGAAAGAGATTCCTGACGTTGAATAATTCGTTAATTTCACCAGTAAATTTTTGTTTTCATCAGGTACGAACAATTGCGGATAAAAATCCTCGGCGATTGTTACTATTGCGTTAGTGGAGCACCAGTAGAGCGTCCGGATCATGCGATTTTGTCTGTACACATGGGATTATCGATGGTGGAAGCTATAAAATACGTTCAAGCTAAAACCCAGAGTCCAGTTGATATGAGAGTTGGTATACACACTGGTGCTGTATTGGCTGGTGTCCTTGGCCAAAGACAGTGGCAATTTGATGTTTACAGTAAAGACGTAGAATTGGCGAATAAAATGGAGAGCAGTGGAATGGCTGGGTAAAGAACAAAGAATTGAAAAATGAGAATTTTCTACAGTAAAAAAGGCAATTAATTGTATTTGGCTTATTTTTTGTTTCCATTATTTAACGACAAAAAGGCGTGTCCATATTTCCAACACAACGCTGAGCTTTTTGAATGGCGAATTTGAGGTTGAACCAGCTTATGGAGAAAGAAGAGAGGAGGCACTAGCAAAGGCTGGCCTCATCACTTACTTCATAGTGAGGGCTCTGAAGCCTTTCCAACCGACAAATTCAAAGAGTATACCCTCCCTATCTGATACTGAAGCATCACAGATGATAGATCATCCGGACGAGAGTACCCCCAAAGAGGATACGAAGGATTTTCGGGAGAGGCTGAGGCGGGAGCTGGATAATCGAGGTTAGGGGAAACAGAATGGAGAATAATATTCTTTGTCATAAGTGCGCGTAAAGTTCACTTTTCTATGCCTGTGGAATGTACAAATGATTTTTGCGTGACTTAATCGTGAATAGTCACTTGCTTCAATTAAAATGATGAAATGAAATGGCGTCATCGGTCGAGCTGATACAAGTGAAAAGACTCCCTGATTTTCTCATGGTTTAGGCGCAAAGATAGTCTCTTTTTCCACTGACATCGAGAAATATTTTAAGACACTTGTAACAAACGCAATTTCCAACTCGTGTGATCACAACTCTAGTTTCCAGTTCGAGCTGTAACCTTTACGGTTATTACAAATTCCTTCCTTTCACTTTTATCGTAATATACTATGTACAGAAAATGAAATACGTGGACCAAAGAGAAAAAACGTATGTGAGGAATTTAGGAATCGCACCGTAAGAAAACTAGAGTGGGTCATTTTGACACCTGTTCCCGGTTTCTCGAAACTTCAGAAACATCTTTTATGTTATTCTGGAAACCTGATTTATAATTCTTCATAAACTAGCGCGAAAAGTCCTACTTTACGTACGTCTTGCAATGATGAAAAGGAAGGACATTTTATGCACTTGTAATGGAAAGACTAGTATGCTTGTTTGTATTGTGAAATATTCTTGCAACACAATCCCTTCTCGATATTCCATTCAGTCTATTTTCGTCTGTTTCAGTGGGAACCGCTGAGTTGAGGGGTCAAACATCCTGGCTCACCCTTCATTTCAAAGATCCGAATGTCGAGGCTGCTTTTCACAGTAGCACTGAGGCATTCTCACCCCTTTCACTGTTAGGTGAGTTCATTGTGTAATTTTATGAAAAGGAAGATATCATTTGGAAAATTATGTAACCAGAATCAATTGATATCGCAGGATGTTCCTATATTTTGGAGGATAATTGAAAATATGAGAATTTGTACTAATTCGTTTGTGAAAAATGATCATGCCGTTTAGTAATCGCATTGCCATTTAACCAAGAGATAGAAAATTGTTATTCGAATGAGTTTTTTAAAGGAATCGAAGCGTGACGATTTCAAAACCTCGCGTCGTAAAAACTACTCGAGTGCGAACTGAAAAATCACCATGATCAGCATGATAATTTTTCAGATCCATCGAATAAATTCCGTTTACCGACGAATACTCATTTAATATGCCCTGCGAATTTCTCCAGGTCTTGAGACCGAAAAAAATAAATCTTTTCGCTTACGAGATGTTCCTGAAAATATCGACATATGATTTTGAGGACATCCTACTGTTCTGATGATGTAATACCACATCAACACTATCGATTTTCTTGTAAGTGATTAACGAAATTTTCCGGATATAGGTGGGCCTTTGGTAATGGTATGTACAGTACCAATTTGGAGGCTTCAGCCATGGGGTTTATTCACCTGGGGTGGTGCAGGTGTGGTCACTCTCTTTGGTATTGTATTAGCTGGTGCTACGTGCTTAGGGAGTGCCGTTCGTGCTCGCTGGTTGAGGCGAACTCTCGCTCTTCTTATGATTTTTTCATTGAGTGTTTTTATTCTCCTCGATATGGTAAGTTTTTGATATTGATGAAACAATAATTCTTGGTAAATATGTACATTACCTGTGAATACAATGAGAAAAATGAAAGATGACAAGGAAACCGATTTGTTTTTGGAATATAAAAATATGAAACCTGAAAAAAAGTTGTACATCCATGTTCCAAAATTTCCAACATTCGTCTCTCACATTTACTTGGCATGTGAATATTAAATTCTTTCAAAATTGAATAGACCCTGCTAGACGACATCAAATTTCGCAAGCTTCGTCTATTAGATGTCATTCAAACATCTAAAATTCAAAATATTTTTGAATTTAAATTACTAGTAAATATGAAATTTACAAAATATAAATTAATTTGAAAAAGAATAATTTAAATTTCTTCAATTCTTTGCACTTGATTGAAATTTAATTTTCCTTGTGCTGGTGAAGTAAGCAAACTTCACCATCTCTAACAAAATTCAAATTTTCATACTTTCATTGACAGTGAAAGTACATATTTACCTAATTCTCTGAACAATAAATCTCTTATTCAAGCTCGAGAAAAATGATAAAATATTGATAAATTACGGTAGTCTATTGAAGCCTCCTTTTGATACGCTCAAAGGCTGAAATTTCCGAGTGAATTCCGAATAAATTTGGATCTGAGAGTATTACCCCAAATTCCTTCGACATTTGCTTTCTGTAGTGAATATTTCGTTGCCGACGGAAAGATTGGCATCGTAAATTCGGAATAACGTATTTCAATTACTCTTCTCCCTCTGAAATGAAATTTCGTACGTGATTACTCTCGTGAATCGAGAGAGCTATGAAATTACGTAATCATGCTCTTACCAGAAACCATGTAATAACACGTTGTTGACATCTCTCAACACTCCTAATTACAATTTACCCTGGATTTGTAATTTTTCATTCTCTCATTATGTCATTCTTTCTTTTCTAGGGTAATTGTGCCATAATAGATGAGGTAGATCCACCCACAAACGCCTCCATAAAATCATCAAGGTGTCCATACCCATCTTACTACTCTTACGTGGGTGTTTTAGCCCTGATTGTAATATCTATGCCAGCTTATATAAGTTATCTCGGTAAATCTGTCCTCATGTTCATGATGGCTGGGGCACAGTGTTCTGTTAATATTCTATTACTTGGAGTTAGCTTAGATCGTGAAGACATGGCCTCGTATTCATCGGATCCAGTTGCCTTGCCCCTCAAATATTCATTATCAGCAACACTTGTAACTGTAGCAGCAACTCTAGTCGTTGTTGCGAGATACGTGAGTATAAAATTATTTCAACATTCAGAAACGTTTAGCGTTTAATGATTTAGTTCTTATTTCCTTGTATTCTCTTCCATTTCAAATCTGTGCTTCATTTATCAAAAAGGCTCATAATATTATGATTATTTTTCAAATTAGACCCAAAAATAAAGCAGCAATCCTAGATTACTAATGATCATTCCATTTCCAAAATGCTTATTCGAATTTCTAGAACGGAACAATTGGGGAAATTCGTGATGCCATGACAATAACCGGTATCCGGTGAACATAATCGATAGAAATGTGTTTGCAATGCGTGTAACACTATAACAGAGCGAGTTGTGTGGGCGTTCCTGTGTGGGATGCAGTGACAATAAAGAGAGGGATGCTGGGGTATTTTGCATCGGAGAATTTGCGTCTCACTAATTTTATACGCAGACGTTGGGAAAAGGGGATATCTAGAAAAAAATGATATTTGATATTATTACTTGAAGCTCCATTTAACAATATTAATTTTTTTCATCTTTATCTGAAGGAACTTGAGTCAACGGCTTCATTTTTTTTCCTTCCTACCTTAATCTTGCTTTCCCATCAGAAAAATGATTCCCACGTCCAAATACAGGAATGAGCATTTTGACAAAGCACCCGCATAAATCATTCTCACCGCAGTTCATAAATATGTCGAATAAAGTATCGAAAAAGCCTTCCAGCCACACAGACTATTTCCATCAGAAAAAAGCTGTTCTCAAAAAAAAATCACTGCTTGTACATACCTTCGTACTCTACTCTCACAACAAAGGAATTCAATTACGAAATGGCTGGGAGGCAATTTGTATTTTTACTCTCGAATTACTAACTTATTGATACCGTACAGGCAGAAAAATCGAGGAGAATCCTGTTTCTATGCGGACGTGAGGTTGTTGCACAGCGTGAAAGAGCAGCAGATATGAAGCGGCGTAATGGCGCATTGATTTACAATATATTACCACCCCATGTTGCTGCCTATTATTTGTCAAATACTCGGCATCACGATGATTTGTACAGTCAGAGTTATGCTGAGGTTGGTGTATTATTTGCCAGTATGCCAACATTCGCTGATTTTTACAGCGAAGAAAGCATCAACAATCAGGGTCTCGAGTGCCTAAGATTTCTCAATGAGGTCATATCTGACTTCGATGCGGTGAGTCAGCTGTTTTCGATTTTTTTAGCTAATTAGGAAGTTTCTTTGTCGAGGGGAAGTTTGATGATTTTCTGTTTCCAATAGATCCTCGATCAACACAAATTCAAGTGCATCATTAAGATAAAGACGATAGGATCAACCTATATGGCTGCTTCTGGAATAACTGAGGACGCTGATCTTGAGGATGGGCCAAGATGGGGACATCTAGCCACCCTCGTTGAATTTGCCCTTGAGCTTAAAAAGGCATTATCGAGTATTAATGAACAGAGCTTCAATCATTTTGTTCTAAAAATGGGAATTAATCATGGTCCGGTTACTGCTGGCGTTATTGGAGCTAGAAAGCCGCATTATGATATTTGGGGAAATACTGTTAATGTTGCGTCGAGGATGGAGAGCACGGGAAAAGTTGGACATATACAGGTAAATCGGGAAAAGGGGCAAAATGGAGCCTTGGGGCAAAACAGATCTCTTTGAAAGGGAGGAATTGGGGCGAATGGGAATCGCGGTCGTAACGTCAAAGACTGAGAAAAATGAATATTAAGAAAGGGATGAAAAGTTATGCAAAGCTCCGAAATTAATAAGTAGAGGGAAGAATTCAAATTCGTTATACTGCTCCTTCTTCTTGGTGTGGTTATTGCCTTTGAGAGCAATTGAAATTCATTTCGGTTTCACAGGCAGTCGAAAAAATATTTCAATTATCTGAAGGCCGAGAATCTATAAATCCCTCGTTATTCCATTTTTTTTGTCATCTTCGCAAACTGAAATCATTTTCCCATTTCCATTATTCGCTGAGAAATTTCGCAGAAACTAACCGAATCGCAGCCGTAACTATTTTACGACGCTATTATCCTTGAGAAACCCTCCTCCACTGAGGGAAAATCCCAATAAAATAAAGAATAATACAATCACATTACACTCTCGGTTCATTTGATATTCCGATAAATTTTGAAGACTCTACCGATGGATTTATTACGTCCATATTCTTATTCAATAATAATTCAATTTCCATAATCCATCCCCAAAGTAGATTCTCCCTCAAATTGAAAAACATATTATGTAACACTTCCGAATGTTTATGAAACAGTGAATCACAATTTTCAATAAATCTGAGCTTACTCAAAGAAAAAGAAGTCTTTTCAGGGAATAAAAATAGGAAATTCCCTCCAGAAGAATCGATGGATTTGCGGTGTAATGTGGAGACAAAAAGACTCGATGGTATTATGCCCTCAGAATAGACTATCGGTCTTTTTTTAGTAGCACGTGCAAGGGGGGTGATTAAATTAGCCCTTGTTCACATTAATTAAATAGCCACTTCACCCTGAAAATTGAATTTCCTCATTAAATGAAAAAGCAAATGAATTGAGAATGGAAAAAGTTCAATACAATGATTTTCTATTTTTTAGGTCACCGATGAAACAAGAAAAATTCTTGAACCCTTTGGCTTTGGCTTTCAACAACGTGGAATGGTATTCGTTAAAGGAAAAGGTCAACTACTGACCCACTATTTGACCTCGCGGCATGGCACCTATTTGAATCTTGATAGTGACATACAAAAGGAACCGACTCATCAAATCATTTATCAGTAAACAAAAAAATTTGATAAGCGAGGGAAACCAAAAAGCATTTTTCTTTCAACATTTCATGACGAAATGAAGACGAGGGATCATTGCAAAATTTCACAACTACTTTGTTGTCTTTTTCAAGGACATCTACGTCGTGATGACGTGATGTTGGATTCAAATTAATTAATGATAATTACCATGAGATCATGATTTTTCGTCTCTGAACTGAAGTATCTGAGAGAAAGAGAGAAAAGATCTCGAATATCGTCAACATTGATTTGTAATTTTCTTGTAAATGAGCTTTCAAAGAACTATTTAGAGTGATTGTAACTATTCTCTTGAATTCATTATTTTTTCCTTTGTGGAAGAAGAAAAGAATAAGAATTCTATGTTTATCTTCGATTTGTGAATGTCGAGAAGGTTATCCACGTGGGGATTACAAGCACTCAACTCATAGAGCGAATGGAAAATTGTTGGGAGAAGAAACTTCTAGAGATCCCATGAAGTATCATTTTTAATTGACAGCAAGAGGAACATTTACTGAATCGAGGAAGAGTGTTTCTTTTAAGAGAACAGAAACTTTTTATGAGGTTGATGAAACAATTTTCCTATCTCGATGGGAGAAAATGGGGTAAAACAGGAATATTAGATTTCAATCAGAATTTAAATGTTCTGTGTGATAGAAATCGCTTGAAAAAAGTGAGAAAACGTAGTGGAACAGATTTTTGGGAACTTCTCCGGAAAAGCGACGGTTTTGGCTGAAAATCGCGATTTTTTTGGGAATATTCTAGTTTCTCGTTGTCGTAGCACCAAAAGTCCAGAATAAGCTTGAAGTTGAGTTCATTCTCCATGGATTCATGTAGTTTCAAATGTGTTCTCAACGATTTTTGATGTAGTTGCTGTTAGAAAACTAGATCTGTGTTCTCGTGCAGGAACATGAATAGGATAGTTGAAACGGGTTTTAATTGAGGTTTAACAAGGAATATAACCTGCAGGAGCTCATTATTCATCAGTCTTTTGTTGTATCACAGAATTATGTTGCTTTACTGATTTGAGTTGATAACTCTACTTGGATGAATTTACTGAATGATAACTAGTTGAATATTTCAACTTGCTCTAATTGATATTATATAGCAGATTCACAAAATTCTCATGATTCCTCTAATCCCATTTTGCGTAGCTCGAAGAGTTAGAAGAGTTAAGCTCAAAATTTTTGACCGAAACCGTCGAATTCTCCCAGAAAATCACAAATATGAAATTCAATACATAGTTTCAATTGAAAATTTCTTCAGCTTTTCAATGAAATCATGGGAAAAATTCTATCTCAAACCGTTTTATTGGAATGTCCATTTTATCCCACTTTTACCCAAATTCAAGGCAAATTCGAACGAACAACCAAAAACTAAGATTTATTAATGAGGAAAAAAAACAAAAATCACCACAAAAATAAATCTAACTGAATGAGAATGACGTGGAGAGCATCGTTTGCAAGTTTATTGTCCAATTATTTTAGTATTAAAAGCAAAAAATGAATTAATATCAAAAGTATATCATCGTGTCGATAAATGGAGATGAAAAAATACTGGTAAATTACGAGTGAATGAAACAAAAATCATTAGCGAAAACGTTTTTCACATCTGTGATAACTGCATCGGTAGTGATTAATGTGTGTCGGTCTAGTAGAATCCGAATTTCCCGGGCGATTGTCCGGCAAACATTGTTGCGCCTACAATGAGGCGCTGACTACTTGAATTGAGCTTGGTGGTAAATTTTTAACGATAAATAATGTCTTCACGATTCTTTTTCCCCTTTCGGGTTAGTCTATAGGATGTTGAATGAAATTGTATAAAATTGAAGTGGAAATAGGGAAAAAAGGGGTAAAATTTGTTTGAGAATTGTTCTCGGCGATAATTTATTTTTCTACATAGAAACGCCGGGGTTATCACAGACTATTTGTGTCTCATTGTAATTTTTCTTTCTCCGTAAATACGTGTGTTAGGGTCTTTGTGAGAGTAGATGTTGCGTTAAAAAAGTCGAAGAATTTATGGAGAAGTGCAACATCTGTCGGTGAATGTTAAATTAAAGGAGGAAGACGGTTGCTCTCAATGTCTAGGCTCAGTTTTAAATATTCGCAGGTGAGAGAAAAGCGCCACCACACGGTAACGAAGTCAATGAAGGGAAGAAAATTGTGAATAAAAAGGGAGAAAGACAGAAATAATTATGCACGGCCTAAAGCGCGAGTCTCAGAGAATATTTGATGATTTTTCAACGATTATTGAAGAAAGTATGAATAGTACATTTAATGAAATAAAAGAGAAATGATATTTTAATGTTTTTTCGTCCTTCCTGTTTGTAACTGTGTTCTATAAAAATAATGTCTTCAAACGAAAATAAAATAATTATAGTCTGATTCTCCAGAGGCTATTGATAGAGGAGACTCGCGCATCAATACAATCGAATGGAAGAAGGAAAACTTCTTTGAAAAAATGGAGAAAGATTAATTAAAAGATGGTTTTCTGAAAAAAATCGTCTCCCTGGAAGCGACGAGAAAATAGAATTTTAAAACCAGATAATATGAAACTGAAGATAAATTCCTTTTAGAATGTCAGAAAGAATGAATAATATCGACTTAATGGATGCATTGAATCTTGTAAATTAGCATTAATGAAAAAAAAATTATCGTGTACATAATTTGAATGAATCCGCGGATTCAAAAAAAAAATGACAAATTATAATTCAATTAAATTATTAAATAAAAATTTTACTTATATGATTTTTATTCATCAACAAAACTTAATAAATTAGCATTTATCTATCCCTTCGTGCGATTTTCATCATAAAAAACACTCAAATTTCAACTAAAATCCAATATGCCCGAAAAAAATCGTACTGAACTATTTTTGTCAAAAAATCATAGCCCCAAAAAAAGCCCCACAAAAATTCCTCCCTTTCCCTCTCCTCTTCTCGATTCTTCCAGTAAGCAAGTAATAGAAACAGAAAATTAATGATCAATCATATAACTCACCCGCGATGTTTTTAATGAGCTAAAAATTAAAAGGAAAAAAAACTCTCCACGAGAAAATATGTAGCTTCGCAGTAATAAATTAAACATTTATTATTTAAATCCAATTAACATTTGCCTCGTTATATTCAAAATTGGCAAACGTTAATTATATCAGTGTATAGGGGTGAATGGAAAATTTTCCTACGTAGGTAGAAAATAGATGGATAATGAATACATCGAAAATAATATTGAATATTTTCCATATAAATTAACAACTTGAGTTACGAATATTAACTACGTTAAATGTAGAATTGCGCATGACACTTAATCATCTCTTAATGAAGCAAAATACATGCATCGAAACTTATAAACTCGAAGATTTATAAACGTATAATGTATTAATCCACCAACGCAGAAATGGAGACGTCGTTTGGCTAATTGCTGCTCGAAGGAGACAAGCTAACTGAGCGTATTATAACTGTTTCCAATACGCCCATGTACTGCCAATTCCAATCATATCTGCGGGCGTTATACACGAGTGCATTTGCATGGTACTGTTAATATTTTGGTCCTTCAGTAAACTCTACATACATTGATCACGTACACAAACAAATATTAAATAAACCAATTCGTAAATGTATTCGATGATAAAGTCAGACAGTTGCCGAGAGAAAGGAATTGATTTGAATTATTGGCTTGCTCGTTATACACTGACGTTAGCATTGATTAATCGTGATAAAAAGCGATTGGTAATAAATTTCTCGTTTAAAAATTACGAGAGGAGAGATAATCAGCTTGACTTCTTCAAGAATTGATAGGTGGTAATGATGTTTGTACAATTGAACATTTTAGTGTTTATAGTAAAGTATTGTTCATGAAATACGGAGGTGTTATTCAAGACATGGCTTCCTCCGCTAATCCACTATTTTTTCGAGTAGACCTTGAAAATTGATTTTTTTTACATTACGCTTATAACTGAAATTGGAGACTGATTGTTGTAACTTTGAAAAAGTGAGGTTCGACCGAGCTCTAAAAGTAGTGTTGTATTTATTTGTGTATTATTTTTTG
>JABSMS010014067.1:0-12630 GCA_018902275.1 Aleiodes sp. PSUC_FEM 10030003
TTTTGAATATTTCATAATTTATGGAAGATAAAACAATTTTCAAGAAAGTCGTTTTTTACCTCTGATTTTTTTAACAAAAGAAATCGTTAAAAAAATTCTTGTACCTCCCTTATTCTTGGAAATGTAAAAAAAATGAGAATCGAATTAAATTTATTTCTTTTATTTCTAGACTCATCTTCCTGGATACGTTCAAAAAGCCGTTGAATTGAAATCCAAAGGAGTCGCCGAAATTTTCTGCATCAGTGTCAACGATCCATTTGTTATGGCAGCTTGGGGAAAGGATCAGGGAGCTGCAGGAAAGGTAAACAATCCTGAAAGTTTGTATGTGTTAAATTTGAAAATCATGATTATCAATGATTTTGAGAAAAAAAAATTCAAGTTTCTGTTCAACAAGTGGACAATTACAAAACCGATTTGGTTCGAAATGAGTCGCATATTAATTTACGGGAAATTGTTCCACAAAATTCCATCACATAGATAGAGAAGGAACGGGGTAAAATGGACGCTTTTGACCTTCTTTGAAAAATCCATAACTCCAGGACAGATTAATCAATTGAGCTCGTTCAATGTTCATTGCAAGACGAACGAAGTTTATTTTCAAAAAAAAAAGACGCATTTCATCAATCACTTAATGAGTTATTTACATTTCGAAGAACACCAAAATGTTCATTTTACCCCACTTCCTTCCACATACCAGACATGTTGTGTGGAACATGTTTTCTCCATTCATTCATTGATTATGGACATCATCGGTCGATGTAGATTTAAATAAAACATTAAAATCTACTTCATCAAGCTACTTCCAACGTTTCGGTTCCTATCGGGAACCCTCTTTAGGGGATATTCATTTATTGCTACAATTTTTTTCCCAAAAAAACATGACAAATTATACAGTAACTTTTTTCAAAAACTCCTATTGTGTTTATATAATAGGGAATATTTATTTCAAATAATAAAATAAAATTATAAGCATTGATAAACTTCGGACTCATACATTCTTCCTGTTATGAAACGTAGATCAAATATTGAATCCATGAATATTCTCTATTATATAAAAACAATAGAATTTTTCAAAAATAGTTATTGGATAATTTGTAATGTTTTTTAAAAAAGAAATTTGTAGCAATTAATGAATATTCTTTGAAGACGGTTCCGGATAGGAACGAAACGTTGGGATTAGCTTTTGGTTTTTAACTTAAACCTACATTCACCGATGATGCCCATAATCAATGAATAAATGAAGAAACAACGGTCATAAAAATTATTACGTTGAAATGTTTTCTCCACGCAATTTCCTTGAAATATTAAAAATTTATGCTTCAAACAGGTGAGAATGCTTGCTGACACAAATGCAGAGTTCACCAAGGCCATTGACCTGTCCATGGATCTAGCAGTACTCGGTGGTACTCGCTGCAAACGTTTCTCCATGGTTGTTGAGGATGGAGTTGTTAAACAGCTAAACGTTGAGCCAGACAACACTGGCCTCAGCTGTTCGCTCGCTGATCGTATCAATACATAAACTATGAACATTGTGTGTTCCTTAAATTTTTTAGCTAACGATATAACGAGACATTCTCCTCAAGTCACATATCAAATTATTCTTTTTCTTTACACATGTATCGATTTTTCCTCTAAATTTTTTTCACATTCTCATACAGCTATTCAAACTCTACTTTGAATATGTGATAAGCAATAAAAAAAATTGATTAAGAAGTGGAAATGTAATCTGAGTCCTTAGATCAACATTATCACATTACCATCGTTCTTTTTTCTTCTAGCTTTACATACTACGCCGTCATTTTTTTTATGACGAATAGGAAAAAAAGTGGGGAGTTGTTATCGGGGATTATGAATGTGGTAGTTGAAACGTTGGCTCATACCTGGTAACTATCCTCAAAATTAGTTTCAATTCAATGGAAGAAAAGAATTTTGTTCAAACACGGGAGGTTTTGATTCAAATATTCGTAACTGGATAAACACGTCGAATATATCCAATCAATAATTGAAACATTACGTCTATTCGTAAAAAGAAAAACGGTGAGTCACTTTGGAATTATTTGATTTATTTATACCTCGGTGGCATAGAAAAAACATATTTTAAATATACGAAAAGATAGAAAAAAATTGTCAGATTCCTTCTTCCAACAAAAAGATGAATTCGTAAAAATCACTTTTCGTTACAAACTTATTTACACAGATCTTCACCTCTTTTTTTTAATAAAAAAAAACTTTTGAATAGAACAATTAAATGTTAACGAATATTTCATAATCAATTGGGAAATAATAAGAGGAAAAACATTAGAACAAACGCGGAGTGAATTCTTGAATATACTTGGATTATGTTTATCAATGAGAACTAAAAAAACGGATTTCATTAATCTATTATCACCATTAGTTCGTTCTTTTGGTTCGAATGGCTTATCTTGGCGTTAATTGAAACAGTAAGGAAGTGATAAATTGAGATAAATTTTCACTCTTTCAGTTTTTCGAGAATATCTCCGAATCCAAGACAGATACGGAAATTTCGGTGGAAACCTTTTTTGTAGCTCTGATTTTCCTCTACAAAAAACCTCTCAACCAAAATACCTCTAACTCCAACAGTTTTCGAGATATTTTCAAAAAATCAATCATCTCATATTCTCACTTCTTCGCTGAGTTAATTTATTTAAATAAGAAGACTGAATTAAGACGCTGGAATGTCATTCAATCCAATAATTGGCGGTGGTGGTGGTAAATCAGCGCGTAGATGATTCGTAAAGTCATATGTCATGACCTTGAGTGCTATAAAACCACCGAAACCATCGCGTCCTTTGTGATAAACTCCAGCTCCAGCTAATGGAAATGGTGGATTTGTTACAACTGGTTGAATATCTATGAATGGAACAGTCGTTTGTGCTGCATCTTTCTCAAGATCGGTTGGTCCAAAGTTCAGAAATTGATTTGATTTTGAATCCGGTGAAGTTGGAGCCCTTGCGCGAGTTGGAATATCAGGTTTCTTCAATTTTAATTCAGTTCTAAAAACAAAAAAAAATTAATTAATCATTCTTTTCGTGAAAAAAACACTCGGAAGAATTTAGAAAATCAAAATTTTACCTTCTGTCATTTCCGTTGGGATCATTAACATCGGTATTATCATTGCTCAACCATGTACTCTTCTCCAATGGTTTAATTAATTGGCCAGAAGTGAAATTGAATGGAGTGACACGAATTTCAAAATTCAAATGAGCTCCAACCATTCTAAATCTCGCTCCTGAGGTTAAATAAAATTGTAAACAATGTTAATTCATGTTCAATTATTTATGAGCAATGAATATTTCAATGAAAACCGTTAGAAATTACTCACCAGTGAGTAGGTGTTCCTCAGGTGCCTCAAGGTCATCCAAATCAATTGCTCTTTTTTCCCATGAGAGTGTATGGAAGTCTTTGCCATTAACAACACCACGATCCAATATAGTGAAGTTTTCTACTGGCTTCCAGGCAACACTTGAGCTCAGAATTTCACCACGTGGCAGTAATTTGCCCTCTTGAATTTGTATATGAATTATTTGATTTACTTTCGCTAATTTAATACCAGTTATGACTCTGAAAATAATTCGATGAATTAGATTTAAAAAAAATCGTTAAGGAATTCTGTTGAAATATCTCGGAAGAGATAGAGAAATTTTTTTAAGAATCTTTTTTCGTAATTTTCCTATCTTGGTAAAGTAAAATACTCACTTATTATCAACAACATTAGAAACGATGTCACGAAGGTTGAAATAACGATCTGAACTAGAGTTGTGATCATCACAATAGCACATGCAGTAGCTGCAGTGCCAGAATAGCCATCGCCACCAGCTGTCGACCTTCGTTGTTGGCCTCTTGCAAGTTGCTTTGTTACCAAACTTTTTACCATTCTCGTACTCGATGTATTCGTATCTTCTGTTACTGTCTCTGGCCTAAAATTAAATATTGAACAATTTCTCCAATTCATTTTTTCAATCACCCTGCACTTTAGTAAAAAAAAAGGTAGGAGAGCTAGATAAAAAATTGGAAAAGAACAGTAATTTTGTGCAAACGTTGCGACTCAAATGCAGATGATAAATTAGCACACATCTGACAATCTTTATATTCTTCCTTTAATAGATAAATTATGATTGAAAAAATATTTACAAAATTCGCGCTTATAGTTTCTTTAATTTTTTATATGTGCATATTTTTCATCTTTTTTAAATAATTTATTTCGTAAATGAAAGAAAAATCGGAAATTTTTTAGATGTATGTCATTTTTCGTTTCATGAATGCAGAATCTTCCTCAGGATACATTTATTTGACTCTTATTATTATTTTAATCAGTGATAATGCCTCATTATTAGATAAATTTTCAATTTTTCATCTTGAAATAATGTAGATTTTAATAAGCTTATGTCAACTTATTGAATGATTTCATCAATACTATTCTACGCAGATTATCTTTATGGAATTCTCCAATATCTATTCTTAAAAAGAGACAAATAAATGTACTCTGCATAGCAGTTAATCTACTGAAAAAATACTAGTATTTAGTAATTCGGTGTTTTTGCAACAAAAAAGGATTGAAAAAAGTATTTCTGTTATTCCTACAAAAGTGATGTATTTCTTGCTGATGAATTTTCATTGTTGCAAAAGGATATTTTTCGGAGGAAGCCGAAAATTCAATTGTTTCAATCACTTCTTGTCGCAAGAAAAATCGTTTACTAAATCCTAATACTTTTTTCCTCAATGTACGTTCGTACAAAATTACTATTCATTCCTAATTTTCGTCAACTTCTCCAACTTTTTCTTCTAAATAAAGCAATCATAAAAAAGGCCTTGTTCAATCATTAACCCTAGACTCGTCACCTTATTCAGCAACGTTTTCTCAATCATTTTATAACAGACTTATTAGCGGGAATAGAATTGAACGAAAAATCTAGAAGTTTCCTTTCAAATTTGATCAACACTCGAATTTTTTTTTAAATTTTCTACTCTGCGTATCAATTATAATAAAATCAAAATAATTTTTGTGGCATTTCCTTCATAAGGTGACAAATCTAGGGTGAATCCTCAGAAAATTCCTCCAAGTGACGAAAAAAAATACTTTCAATGTATTTTCATACCGAGGGACAAATCCACATGTCTGAATCAAAGTACTGACAATGTAAGACCTTTCCATTGCATCTTCTCTGCTGAGAACAATACAAATTATCATAACAGCCATGAACTTTAGCGTAACTGTAGTAACCGCAATTTTCGCGACAAGTTGAACTTGGATTTAGGTCCACCTCGTTCACAATATAACCTTGAAACAGTTGTTTCAATTCTGCATACGTTTCCCCTTAAAGTACAAAAGAATTCATTCATTCATGGTCATTAATTACTCATTAAATTCATTAGATTATTACCTTCTTTGTGAACACTCTGATCGCACTTCCACAAATCCCTGCGTGCGAATGCCATTGCAGTTCGCACTGCCCTAAGTGTCTCCGCCGTTCTCGTAGCATAATCTCTAGCTGTCTTATTTCTCTCTTCATCGAATGTACCTAATAATACAATCAAAATGAAACGAAATGGAATGTTTCTCTTGTTTATCAGACTATCTTTATGTTACGTACCATTCTTATATAATCCAAGAAGAGTGTAGGAAAACTGCATCATAGCGTACCCCTTCATTTCAGCGAGGGCAATTGTGTTGTACAAATTGTAAAGTAATTGCTGGGGCGACTGTTGTTCATTGCAAAGTTGCGCCGATGCTTCCTAAAAGAGATAAAATGAACTTAGTAATTTTGTTGATGGATTTTCAGAATTTCATTGAAAAGCTAGGAAAAAATCCAATGGAAAATACTTCAATTTTTCCTCTTTTTCATTTTGCAAATATCTGAAATTATTCATTCTATCAAAAATCATCAAGAGACCTTTTTTGTAGACAATTTACTTCTCTACAAAAAATGTCTCCTCACAAATTCTCCTAAACCTCACAGTTTCCAAGATATTTTCAAGAAAAGTCTCAGCTTCATTATTTATACTCCAAAAAAAATTCGATTATCAATTGAATTAAATTAAATTAAATATCAGTATCGTAAAGTAACAAGTACCTGACCAGCATCGACAAATAAATTCTTCTCAATTATAATATCCGATACGCGCTTGAGTGTAGCTGGTACCGCGACATTTGGGTCGTTCAATATAACGTCAGCAAAATCAGCCCATTGGCGAATATCAATTTGTTGTTTCTTTTGAACACTCAAGTGTAGCATTTGCCTGAATGTTGCATACAAACCCTCAACACTTCTCATTTCCGATTGTACTCTAGCCCATAACCAAAGTGAATTCAATGCATTCAAATGTCTTTTACCAGTTTTTGGTGATTCATTGTCGATTTTCATTCCGAAATCATCGTACAACTTGATCAAATTCATGTAAATATCATCCGTGCCACGACCCTCGCCATTCTTAACCGGTGAATCCTTGATTTTCAACAGGTCATTACGTAGTTTATCAATAATTGAGAAATCATCTTTAACTGCCAAAACAATTGACAGCATTAGTAACAACAAAATCCCAAGCTTTCCCATTTTTTTATTTATTCTCGAGATTAAGAAAAAAAAGTTTCACATCGATAATTGCGACGTTTACACGAAAAACACAAAAGCAACCGACGCTTCAATGAAAGAAAACTTTTCACATTTATTTTCTATCTCTTTTGGATTTTATTTCACGCACGCGTGTTACCTTCGGCATCTAACACACTTCAGGCGAGTGAAATGAGTCAACAAATTTATGGAAAATAAAATAAAAGAAGGAGTCTGGATTCCTTTGTCTCCTGATATTAAATGTGCCAAGGTGTGCACAATTTCCGAGTTATTGTGTTTCTCATGGAGTTCTTTAGATATGAATCAACTCGAGAGTTGAGAGACTCCGATGAAATTATTTAACTTAATTCATCACAACTCCCCGAGAATTTATTCGACTTTTTTTTATCGATTCTTGGAGTTTGAGTGTTGGAGAATATTTAAAAAAATTCTTAGCACACTTCCACCGTGAAATGGTGACGAAAAAAATCCCGCTCACTTTCGCATTCGCACTGGCAAACACAACAGTACGCAAGAACAGGAGTATAACTGACGTCTTCGAGTTTTTACGGGTTTATCCCCACTCTGTTTCAAAATGAGAGAGAGGGGTGTTTTTTCGTTGCATCTGTCTCGCTCATTGAGAGTATATAAGCGTGACGTGATGGTAAAACGGTATTGCCCCCCTTTTATTTTCCACTGGAGTGTCAATTGAGCCTTCATGTAACTCATAATGTTGAAAATATTGAATTTATTACTGTATTATTGTGTGGAGAATATTCTGTCTCTTTATTTGATTTTTGATAAAAAAGAGGAATTGTTGAATTTCTTGGAATTGTTTAGCACACAAAGGAAATGAAATAATGATGAATTCGAATGAGACATTCGATGTTTTTGCGGGAAATCATCGTAATAGGCTAATGATCTAACAATTGAATGGTAAAAAATTAAAATTCATGAGTGAAATCAGTTTTCGTTGAATATTTCGGAAACTAAGGCAGATACGAAGATTTTCGTAATAACCTTTTTCGTAGCTCTCATTCTCCCCTAAAAAAAAGTTATCAGGAAATTTTTTCCATCTCCCATAGTTTCTGAGATATTTCGTAAAAACCGAGAAACAAAAATTTATCATTATTATAAAAATACTTTAACATGAAATATCTCGGAATCTATGAGAGATAGAGAAATTTCGCAAGGAACCTTTTTTGTAGAGGAGAATCAGAGCTACAAAAAAGGTTTCGATGAAAATTTCTCTATCTCCCATATTTTCCAAGATATTTGGCAAAAACCGTAAAAGTACATTACCTGACTAATTCGTGCGAGCTGAACGAGCAGAGTTCTCTCATAATTATTTGATGAAGTCGGCACGACAAGTCGATGAATCGACGTCAATAGATCCGGCAGAGCACCGTAGGCAGTTGATACACAGGAACTAGCGAAATCCCTCATAGTATAATTATTGTACTTGTCATAATTCCTCGAGTACTCTTCAAATTTATCCCGCAAATAATCAATTCTCCCTAGATAATTTTGCAACTCATTCATAGTTGTTTCTAATCTAGAAAGCCGGGGCAATTCTCGAACCAAGATATCAACAATATCATTTGCCCTTTGGTCCAATCTATCCTGGAAATTGTCCAATTTTTGATTGACATTGCCAATTTGTTCCATCAATTTTCTCTCCATTTTCTTGATGAATGGGAAATTCAAATCACTGTCATTTGAAGTACCTCGTTTTATCCATTCAGCTGATTCCATAGCGTCAATTGTTATTTCACGACCGAGTACAAGAATTTCACGGATGTCTCCAAAGTCGAGGGTGAATGATGATGACCTTTGCCCGTGAATCAACACCATTATTCCCAAAATTAGCACCAAATTTTTCTCCATCTTTTATTGACTTTTTTTAAAGATTTTAAAAATTAATTAATAACTGATGACTTTGGGGGACACCGAGAAGGTTGTTGAACCTTCTCGTGTGATAGTTTGTTGTTAAAAATAATTGAGAGGCGAGGGATGCGATGATTCTCTGTCTATGACGCCATGAATACTGATTCACGGGACTCACTCGTTTTAGTCATATTAAAATGTAACGAGAAACAAAAAAACGGGATGGTTACTATAGTGAATGGGACGTTTTGTTCACTCAGCAGATGGTGAACAGTCATAATATTTTGAGAGACGCTACTGGGGGAGAGAGAGGTTATAGAATTTAGTTTCGACCAATGAACGAGTCGCAAGCATGGAAGGAAACATTTTCGTACATTTCATTTCCCATGAAATATTTTTTCCAAAGAATTTGAAAGGCGTAAATATTTATTCAAATGATTTTATGCTTTCTTAAGATATTCTTGAACTCGCGAAAAAAACATATCAATTTTATTTTCATTTGAATTGTTTTGAAAAGTTGTTTTGAATTTCAGCGTCATGTTAGGTTGGTAGTTTAGGTTGGTAGCAGTGTTTAAAAATAGAGGGAAAACAGCCGTTACGAATAACATCCACTCGTCAAGCCGAGTGTGTTAGATAGTGACTGCTAATTCTCCACTCTCTCGTCTAATTCATAATAATTTTAATGGTTTATTAATTAGTTCAATTGTACGAAGTATTGAGGGGTGTTTATTGTTGTGAGATTTTAATTGGAACATTGGAATTTAGTGAGGGTACAACACTGAGGGTGAGTAGACACGTGTGTTTGGTTAGTTTATCTAGGCGCCAAAGTACTCCCCCCATCTTTTGTCATAGATGATTTATCGTTGAATATTAGTTAAAAATTTATAAACTTATTGTTTTAATTCCTTGATAAATCGAGAAGTGAAACCAAGTTTATTAAAATTGAGTTTAATTTAATCTGAAAATATCTCGGAAACGAGAGTGTTTAGGAAAATTTATCAAGAGACCTTTTTTGTAGAGAATTTAATTATCTACAAAAAAGCTTTCTTGACAATTTCTCCTAAAGCCAACAGTTTCCGAGTTATTCATAAAATAATGGAAAATTTATGCTCATTATTTCAATTCCTCGATAAATTGAGAAGTAAAACTAAGTTTCATGAAATTTATTTTATTTTGACAATATCTCGGAAACCAGAGTGTTAAAAAAAATTTATCAAGAGACCTTTTTTGTAGAAAATTTAATTATCTACAAAAAAGCTCTCCTGATAATTTCTCAAAAACCCAATAGTTTCCGAGTTATCAACAAAATAATCTCCTCCGAATTTTCTCAATTACAATTTCATTAATGACACAATTATTTCCATTTTCTTTTGTGCAGATTTGTAAATTATAAATTTAACAAAATGTCATCAACCGACAGCGGCATTGGTGAGTCAACGCCGTCCATGAGAACCATGCAGAAGCGCCTGTTTGGCCAGGGCAGTTCATCAAAACGTAATTTATTCCAAACAACAAAAACCCCAACCCACAAAGAACCACAGTCCGGTGAAGATTCAGATCTTGGTCCAATGTCACCACTGACTCGTTCAGAGACCGGCAGCTGCACAAGTTCACCAGGCAGATCCTATCACTCTCCCTTCACAACACCCGAAAACTCACCGAAGCAACGAAGCTGGGATCGCCTCCGACCAATGAGTAGAGAGAATTACAGACTCTCGCCATTCAGTTCCCTGAAGAAAACAACGAGAGAAGCTCGTAATTCCCCGAGACGCAAAATCTTCACGAATTCCCCGAAATCATCAGTGGGTTCCCCAGAAAAGTTTCAAGGCAATGATTTAATACTGAGCACACCAGAAAAAATGGAGATGATCGGTGATGGAATAATCCCAGAGACTCCGCAGAAAGACGGAATAACAGAGACACCGAAACGCGATAAAAATCCAGAGAGAAAATTGATAACTCCACTCGGATCAGTATGCAAAACTATCATTGTACCTCCTCTTCATCGTAGAAAGTCTCTGGGTGTCTACGACTCAGACGACACATCGTCACCAGAGAGAAATCCACTGAAGAGACACCTGAATGACGATCATCCAACTGCTTCAAAATTCCCAAAGTTGGACGATTCACTGTCAATTCCACGAGCAAGAGCCTCGCTTTTCCCTGAAGAAAAAAGCGAGAATGTCCGGCCAAATTTCACACTCAGTACAAAATCATTCTACAAGACTGCAGGCGAGAGTGTCAAGAGGCACTCAATGTGTTTGGGCTGGAGAACCTCGGAGCCAAAGTCTAAAAAACGGCACAGTTTACCGCTTCACAATAGACCGGGCAGCAACAGACGTTCTTTTGGATGGAGGCGACCGAAATTTGGGGAGATTAATGCTGGTGTTATGCACGGCGTGAAGAGGCCGAAGCCAAGACGTTCACTGAATAAAACAGAATCGCCGAAGGATAAGAAAACCGAGAATTCTGATTTGAGTCCAGAAATCAAGAGGAAGAAGGAAACTGTCGCTGTACTTGCGGAAAAAATTATTCAGCCAACTGAGAGACCGCCGTCTCCAGTTGTTGATCATACAAAGCGCTTCTTCAAGACCAATAGAACACTGAAACATCAGAGCATAGCATCCGTAACTGTCAATAAAAATATAAAGTTGACAATATCAAATGGGAAAATTGAACTGAACGAGAAGAAGAAACCGAAACACGTAACTAAGAAAGCGAAAATGGAGATTTCGTTTGATGCCACTGATCTCACTGTTGATGAACCGAATTTTAATCAGAGTGGACACAATGATGTTGCGGATATTCTGAAGATCCTTGAGGACGATTGGGCTGATGATGAGTATGATACGATGGGTCCTTTGGCAAACAGTTATGCTGTTAGAGCACCAAAGAACGCGGCGGATGTTATGATGTCGCCTGGCAGTGTTCTCAGCGATATGACGTCTTCCATGAATATTGAGGATCAAATGTCGTGCGGAGAGGAGAAATCTGAGGCGATAGGAAAGGAAGGAATTTCGGGGAATGCTGAGAAATATTTTCCGCTTTTTAATAAGGGATACAAACCTCTTATAATGGAGTAAGTTTAATTTTTTTGTTTCTTTAATTTTCATAAAATATTAGGAACAGATTGGGTAGATGCAAAATTAATAAAATTGGATAGATTATGCTTATACAATAATTTTAAACATTCACTGAAATTTTTAGAATATTTAGGAAGCTATTAACGGAAAAAATTAATAAATAATATTGCGTATAGTTGAATGGGAAATTGATAAAAATTGATCAGAACTCCATCAAAAATAATGAAGAAATTGTGAAATTTTTTGAGCCTATAGAATCATTTCTAACACGATTTTTCACGAGAATTTCATGATTATTAGGAGAATCCTTTCTTTTTTAAATAAAGATTATTTTTCCTTTAAATAAGAAAATCCTCCTAACAATTATGGAATTTTTATCCAAAATTGTGTTTAAAGTTACTCTGTATACTCAAAAAATAGAATTTTTTCACCATTTTTGACGAAGATATGATCAATTTCTACCCATTTCCTATTAAACCACATGTAATTTTATTTATCCATCTTCTCCGCACTAAGAAAACTCTAGAATTTCGTAAACGATTTTTCTTGCGAAGAAAGTGATTGAAACAATCGAATTTTCATTTCCCTCGAAAAATATTCTTCTGCAACAATGCAGATTTACTAGCAGGAAATACGTCGCTTTTAAAAGGGTATAACAAAATTGCTTGTTTCAACCGTTTCTTGTCGCAAAAACACTTCCTAAATTCCCTAAAAAATTTACCAATTTTTTGAATCATATTATAAAAGTAATCCATTGCATTTTATCAATTTTTCCAAATTGAGTTTAATCATTTTTTCAAAGTCACTCAACATCCTTAATTAATTCGTTTCTTTCTCAATCACAGTTATGAATTTGACAAGAAAACAAACAGGGGAATTAAACGACAAGCCTGGCAGCTTTCTTCAAAAGCAAATGGTGGAATTGATCAGTATCAACTTGATGCAGGACAGAAGAAATTTGGAACAACTCAGTGTCTTGATTGTGGAATTGTTTATCAAATTGGAGAACCAGAGGATGAAAATGCTCACTTGAATTTCCACAACAGCTTTAAAACTCTTAAATTCAATGTAATTATTATTTTCTATTAATT
>JABSMS010014089.1:0-12629 GCA_018902275.1 Aleiodes sp. PSUC_FEM 10030003
CTTTCGCGATCTTCGTAATTGACTCATTTGATCGTTCAAACTTGTTAATTACATTGTTCATTCCGAGAAAAGAAGTCGATTAAGGAGGTTCGAGCGAATCTATGGTTAAAATCATTTTCCAACTTCAAGATTTCAAATTCTGTAATTGTCACAAAGGATGTTTTATCAAGCAACTCTAGAAATTAAAGAATGATCCATCAAATTTCTACAGTAGTTTCATGAAACGTTCTTTGTAATGGCCACTAAATTTGAGATCTCAAAGTTGAAAAATAATTTTAACCATAGAATCGCTCGAACCTCGTTAACGAAAAACGACTTCTATTAAATGATATTCCTGATTGTTGCATAGTGCCACGTTTCTCAATACAGCCGTGAGAAAACTGAAAATTTTAACATTTTTATGTACTTTTTGATTAATTATTATAACATGGCAAGTAAAAGTACTTAAACTGTGGGAGAATGAAGTTTATTAATGGGAGAAGTTTGTTACTTGCTTTTTGTCTTTGTCTATTCATTTTTTTACGGATTTGTGATACTCTACGAGTAGCAGAACCGCAACGGCTATAAGAAAACCGTACATATCGTCGCCCCAGAGTCAAAAGTATTTGAGTTACTAAATAAATTTATGAAGATTTTAGCAGATACAACTGACTCTTCTCGAATAAACTAATGAATTTGGAGAGATAAGACAAAGGCTTTTTACGACATGACGAAAAACATCCACAAAACAAGATAAAAGCAAACTCCAAGGCCTCTTTTTATGTCGCAAGATACAATTCCGTTTTCTTTCATCTCTCCGTCTCTTTCTAATGACGAGCTGAGAATTATCAAAGACATGAATTGAATGGCTAAACGAGACAAAAAAGATGAAGACAATGAATAGAACGAAAAAGCCACTAAAAAAAGAAAGTGATTCCAAAGGAGTTCATTTTGCTTCTAGTCATTCTCGCGCTTTATTTTTCTCTTTCGTTTCATTTTAGACGCGCACAGCATTCTTTCTCTTCTCTATTGTCCCCCTGGCTTAGATTACCGAGTGAGTGAGACCGGTCTTTTCCTCATAATTTGTACCGCACCTCGATTGGAGACGCCCACGCTTTGGCATTCCATGTTGGACGTGTTGGTTTGTTTTTTTACATTTAAATAATATGAATCAAAGAAAAGTTTTTTATTTTTTTAGTAAACTCAGTGGAAAATTAATTATTTCCTGGGTGCTATGTCCTTGATGGCTTGAAGGACAATGCTTTTCACCGCAGAGAAATAAAAAGTGAAGAAGGAGTCTTGATTCAAGCCAGAAGAACAGATTGATTGAAGTTGGAAAAAGGCTTGATTCAAGGAGGAGAAAGGTCTGATGCATCTTCATTGAAAAAAGGTCAATTGCATTTAAGAGGACTTGGATCAAGCCTTTTTCCAGTTTGAATCAAGCCTTTTTCCGGCTTGAATCAATCCAGAGGCTTGAATGAAGCTGGAAAACTGATTGATTCAAGATGGCAAAGGCTTGATTTAAGCTAATTTAACGAGTTTGTCAATTCGAATAAAAACGATTTCGCTCGAACGGATTTTCCGGCAATGAATCAAGCTTATATTTCTTTTGCTGGAGTCATAAACGAACACATGCATTGGAAGGCTCGTTGCATCCTCAGTGAAAGTCAATGCGCAATCTAAGAATGAAAGCACCAAAGCCACAACAAGTCTTCTCCGCAGCTCTCTGGAAAGCAAATGACCGTTTGACTTCAGACGTTTTTGCATAGAAAATTCGAAAAATTGTTTTATTCACATTCCTTTCAACTTTGTTAATCTCACTGAGGATGAATACGTAACAATATTGAAGTATCCCGTGGATTATCCACAGTGAAATCACGAATATTGCTCCAAAGATTGCACGGAGTTTCATAAGTTCGTTTTACCATGATTTTCCTCTCGAACTTTTAACGGATTGTATAGAAAAGGGGCGACGACAAAAAGCATTGAAACTATAACACTATGAAGTGGAATGAACTGAAACTTTCTGAATAACACGAAGAAGCAATCGAAATTTTTCATAAAAATTATTTGAAAAATTATTTGAAAAATTTCGTTGTAAATTTGAAAATAATTATGTAGACGAAAAAATACGGAAATTTCCATTAGAATAGAAAACAAAACACTATCTAGCACAATTGTTGCACGAAGTGGTGCAACTGAATTGGCGTTAATTACACTTGCATAGCGTACATAATCTCCTGCACACATTTCACTTATTCACATGATGCAACATATTCTCATGCAGAAATTTAAAATTCTGAGTAATCGAACGAAACGCTGGGATTTTATATTCAATTGTATTGTCTTGGGTTTCGAGTATTCGCGAAATTGGACGAGATCGGAATAGTTATTTAGATAAATAATTTGAATCCATTTGAAATGAATATAAAGAAAAATAGTTATTGCTACATCAGTTAGTTCTATTGTTTTTGGTCAATTGTGTTTGGAGAATCGAGGGAGTGGTCTTGCAACGTGGCACATCTGTTGGATTATCGTGAAGAGACGATTTTTTATTTTTATCTTTAACGTATTGAATTATATATTGTATTCTTGAATGTGTGTGTAGTAGCCTGTTCTGGCTCGACCAGTCGTTCTACTCTCCGGCCTCGGCACACGGTGTTACGTGACATATAACGTTTGACAGTGAAAGTTATCCGGTGGTTTCTGCCTTAAGGCGGTATATATGTACAACACTGGTTCCCAATTCGCTCTGACAATTTTACTTGTTTCTTTTTTCTCTCGATAAACTCATTTTTACGATGAATTCATCTTTGGAAATAAAGAAATTTTCCAAGTTTTTTTGGCTAAACGCTGATGGCTGTCATCAAAGAACTGCGGGAAACCCAGTTCATCGCGTTTGTTACGCGAAGTGTCGAGAGGTGGCGCGAGTAGTAGGGCGTCATGATTCCCTATTGGTTGCAATGGAAATCGCGGGAAATTCGGTGAATTCAAATCGTGATTCGATGGCTTGGATTTCATTTAAAGATTCAAATGTTTGGTAATGGTTCGAACGTTATTTGAAGGCATGATACCTTGATTATTTTTGTTTAACTTAAATTTATTTATCGCAAAGATACCTATTTTACATTTCTCAATAAATTTTCAACTGCTAGTTTCGGCATATAGTTTCGACTATATAAATAGTGAATTTTTAGAGGTTATGGTAAACTAAGAATTTGTGTGATAATTGAGTTAAATAAAAGTACCCAGAAGGGAATTTTTTGGATGAATTCCACCATGGATGTATCTCCTTTATGACCGTCTGCTTCTACGGATTTACACTCAATGATCTGTGAAAACAGAACGAGACTCTTTCAAGAGGTGAATGCGCGTTGTGAAGGGCGAGAAGATAAGCAAAAAAAGGGAAGAATGAAGGAAAAATGTCTCGGATTATGGAAAGGATACATCGATCGTCTGGAGGGCGAGCCTCGGCCACGCATTCACGATCCTGCACTGTCCGCCAATGGTGAAAGTGACAAGAGCCAAGGTCACCGTTCAGAAGACCTTAAAAAACAATTATTTTATGATTTCGATAATCTCAATTTTTCGCTTGTTCAGTCTTTAATCTTCTATTCTTCAATTTTTTTCTTTTCAAATTCATAAAAATGGCTTTCACTAGTGACTCTTGACACACACGCTCTCTTCAGTATAGAGTGCAGAAATAAATAATTCCTCTACCATTCAAATGACACATTGAAAAGTCAAGTATATAAATGATGAAGACAACTTCAGGTAAAGTGGTTTTTACTTGGAAAAGGTTAAGGTGCATCGATACATTTTGTAATAATTATTCGAGAGAATTGAAAAATTATTTTTCACTCTTGCGAAATATTCCATGAAAATCAATGTCTATAACTAATTTTTTTCGTTAATCCTGAATGAAATTGTTTTTTCGGAAATTGAGAAACTATTCACATTTTTACACACAATAAAATCCCAAATTCTTTCGCAATAATTAAAAACGTCTCGTTCTAGTAATTCCCAGTTTTATTTTTAATCTCGACCTTTTAAACTGCTGAGTTTTTTAAAAAGGCGATCAGTCATTCAAAAGTGAGGTAATTTTAGTGTGTGCAAGCACAATTCAAATTTCAAGCGATAACGGTCAATGGCCACAATATTAAAGCAGAAACTTTCGAATGCAACTCGTGTATTGGTTTACGATGAAATTGGAAATCGGCGATGGTACTATACACCGAGATTTCTGCTTAATACCAAGTGGTCTGAGGCTAATTTAGAAAGGCTAAATTCGGGTCGACACGAGGATAGAAATACTTTCATTTTATTATTCATTCTTTCCCTTATTTTCGAATCATCCATATCTACATTCCACTTGTTTCCTGAAATCTCAATTTAAGGAACATTCAATCAATCTTTTTCTTCCGAATCAGAGATATATACGTATGAAAATGCTTCATAAAAACACTTTAATTTTATTTTTTCTATAAGAAATTGGAACTTTTCATATAAGAATGGTTTCAATATTTTATAGAAAAAAATTATTTCTTATACAATTTTTCATACGTGTAACACTTTGATGAAGCTTTTTCTAATCCCATAAAGCCGAGGGATTGGCTTGTTTCCTTAATTGCATTAAACTCCTCAATTGTTTTCCAAAATGTTCTCCATTTTCATCTAATTTTATATTCAAAATGTTAGAAAACGAAACTATATGTCCGCTTAATTCAAAGGTTTTATGCGGGAATGAGAAGGAATTTTGAATCATTTTCTAAAATAAACAGAATAAATTTAGAAGACAAAGGAATTTATTGTCAGTTAGGGTGCAGGTGGAATAACGGAAGGCCGTGCATGAACACTGATTGCATCGAAGGTGAACCACCGGTAGATGGCTAGTTACTTCCTACCCCTTCCATTGCCGACATTACGAATCTATTACAACTAACAATTCCTGCATCGCAAGTTGATATTTACATTCTATTCTGTCTTTTTTTTCATTGAACACTTCTGGTTTTCCTTCCTACCGATTTTTTGCTCGGGCATTCCCACAGCAAAATCCATTGCGATCAATCGTCAGAACTTAGTAGAAGTGAGTAATGAAGATTTTTTTTTTATGAAGAATTTTGTTCCTCTTTCTGAAAAAAGCTGCATGCTTCGGGATGGGGAACAGAACGCGGACAATGCACGAACGGTCAAGTGATGGGAGCGTCGGCAGCGGGAAATACGAGATGCGCATAATTATGCGCACCTACTTGGCTCACATCTACCGACACATTCTAACCGCAGTGCACATAATTTTTCAGTTTCTTCAATAATAATCTTTGAACCTTTCTCTATTCGTTCAGTTGCGGAGAAAATTACTGAGAGATAGGATTTTCTGGTTGATTCCAGTGGGAATCTACGAAAATTCCCGATACATAACATTTATCAGAATGGATTTTAGGCTTTTCTTCTGTTTATTCGAATGATTAAATCATAAGCATTTCCATCCGTGCTGATCTAAAGCTGTTCCACGAAAAAATATCCATTTATCTATCAATTTACCTGCGCAGTGCGATGATTTAAGACTCGAATGAATTCAACACCTGAAAATTATGTAATCGTAATCAGCTATCATGAAACAGAACTACTAATCGTGAACTGGTTTTCAAGGCGACAATTTTGAAAATCAAAACATCTGCAGGAAATTCGTTGAGTCGTTTTTACACGTCGTATTCAGATCAAATATGAAACACACTCACGCCCACATTCCAGTCTATAGAATACTGAAAATTGGGATGGAAAAATCAGTTTTGGAACCGACTTTAACGATCACATACTTATATACAGTCGAGTCCACGTCAGCTAGAGGGGAACTTTGGAAGAACTTCGTATTTATCATTTAGAAAATTTTCTGGCATCATGATTAATTACTTGGTGACCATTCTTCTGGCAATCTGTGGTAAGAATGATGACCTTTCATCTAATCAATCATTAACAAAATGACTCGGAAATTTATTTAATTAAAATTGAAATTGAGTGGAAAATGAATTCCATATAGAAGGCGAGAATTTTTAAAAAGGTGAATGGATTTTAAATGTTAGAAAAAATGACTATCCAAAAATAATAATTTTACATCTCTATTTATTTACCCCTTTATTACGAAATTCAGCAAAAGCTCCAACAATTCTTTGTTTTCTTATTCTTCAATGCAAAAAAAAAATATATATATTTAGAATTATCCAAAAATGTGCTTCAAAAATTTTCTCAAGATTGTTGCATTTTATTTTGGACAGATATGATCAGCATTCCTTAAATTATGATTGCTCTCATTAATTTTATTGCAACAAAAATTTTCAGGTGTACACGGCACTGCTGATAACACAATAGCCGCTGAACTCGGTCAGTTCAATTACTTTGTGATGGTATGGTATCGTGATGAATTCCGCTGTGGTGGTACTATCATTGATGAAGAACATATTATCACAAGAGGAACCTGTGTCATGAACATGCCAAGTAGCGATCTCTCGATAATTGCTGGAACAATTGACACGCGATATTCGAAGAAACCACAATTTAGTGTGAGAAGTATTCACATTCATTATGGTTTCAAACCAATACATGGTCAGATAGAGTCAGATGAGACCCATTGGGTACATGATATTGCTGTCTTGAAGGTAATTTTTTATTCATTTTATTGTGTATCTATGAAGTCAGGAAAGATAAGAAATATTGATATCATCGATTATATTTTGAGCTGGCCAGTCGAATGGTCTGGAATGAGTTAATGGCACCAGCTGTATTAATAACTGGAGAATACGATTGGAACGTGCAATTTAATTGCGTAGTGCCTGGCTGGCGACACACGTATCGGGACAAAGTTAACGAACGGTTCTACGTTCGGTGGATCGACGCAACTTCCTATACTGATGAGAAATGTCGTATATTAGGTGTTCGTCTTCTCAGAAATGAGAAATGTGCTTTCTGGTCAAAATTATATCGTATGGACACATATGTAAGACAAATTCGTTAGATGTATTTTTTCTAGTGATTAACGCATCGATAGCTTATATATTATTTCTATGCAGCACTACTACAATGGTAGCCCAATTGTTTACGGGGATACTGTCGTCGGAATGGTTGATGGACGAATAAGGACAGATCACCATGCTTACCTGAATTTCCTGCCATATAGAGACTTCATTGCAAATGCTGTTGATGGTGAGCTCTATTAATTTTTATTAATTTTATGTGCGAACATTTTACAAGATGAGCTGTGGCTCCTTTTCAGTTAGAAAAGACGATGTTAGCCCTGGAGAAATAACATATGTTGTATCCATTTGGGATCGAGGTAGTTTTAAGTGTGGCGGCATTATTCTTGATACTTCATATATTCTTACAACGGGATATTGCGTTGAAAATGCCAACCAAACTAATCTCCAAGTAATTGCTGGACAGACCCAAGTACTCAGGAACGAACCTCAAATACGGTGGTTGTCGGTCGAATCGATTGCAATACATCCTGATTATGAAGAAATCATTAATGTCGATGGCCCAAAATCTCTACAAATAAAAAACAATTATGCTCTTTTAAAGGCAAGTATTCAATTGATGTTGAAGACATTTTGGGAATTATTTCGCAAATTTTGAAAAAATGCGCATTATCTGTTTATTTAATTAGCTTGCAGCTCCTTTGGAGTGGAGTCAAACCATCAGCGTAGCTCCCTTACCAAATCACCATTCCATGTTTACGGATCGACTTTGTAGAGCGCTCCGCTGGTATGATGCATATACCGTGGATGATAGGATGCTATTGCAATTAGTTTGGTCTGAGGAATACATAGTAGATCCAGAGGTTTGTGAAGCCGCAGGAGTAAATGTTGAAGCAGATGAGATCTGTATCAGTACTCTAAATGGACCGCATCCTAGGAATCTTGTAAGACAAACAGTGTTCTAATTATTTTTTCGAGAAGAATGGCCTTTTCGTGCACATTTTCATCAATTCGTTCATTATTTTAGGATAGCAGTGGTAACCCAGTTGTATGTGAAGGAATAGTGATTGGAATTATTATACCTAATTTCTCATCTGTCCCACAATCCTGTTTTACAAATGTTCTTAGCATATGGTCCTTCATGAAGTTTATGGACGAAGTGCATTTTGAACATCGAATTTGATCGAATGGATCTGTCCAGAAATGACACTATCAGTGATTACATTATGACGGACGTGAAAATTTTCATATACCTCAAATAACTCTTCTAGTTCATTTTAATGTCAATAGAAATAATTCATCCGCTGTTATTTAGCAGGGAAACAATATTCCTCACAACGCCCGCAATGCAAATTGAACAGATGAGAGAATTTCTCACGAAGCAGCTAAATACCAGATTTATGCCGATTTTGTACTGCCTAAATTCGCAGTTTTTACCGTACATCTGGAACTTTTCATGAACATTACGTAATTGCAATCAGTGATGATACTGAACCTAGTAATCAAAATTATGTTTTCAAGATGAGAATTTTGTGAATAAGAGGATTCAGTTTTATTTACCTGTCACCGTCTCGACACATCATATTGAGATAAAATATGAAATACACTCGTGCACATTTGGCAACATAAGAAACATTATAAGCATTCAAAACACTTCTTGATCTTCATCTTCGTGATATATCATATAATATATCCCCTCCACTGTCTCTACCTTGTTATCGCTCACAATTAGATTCTTAAATAATTACTTTCCATATTTCCTCGATTCTTCATAGTTCTTTATGGTCATTGGTTTTTAGGTGTGCAGCGCTAGGTGTAAGAATTCGTGTGTGCTCACGAGAAGCTTAAATAAATGAACATTTATCCATACCTCAGTTTACCTCTGAATTAAAATGATTTCTTGCTTAAGTCAATTTAGACTCCATGTCACATGAAAATTAG
Source organism: Aleiodes sp. PSUC_FEM 10030003 (assembly GCA_018902275.1). Lineage (NCBI taxonomy): Eukaryota > Metazoa > Arthropoda > Insecta > Hymenoptera > Braconidae > Aleiodes > Aleiodes sp. PSUC_FEM 10030003. The sequence continues at coordinate 8,889 of JABSMS010014089.1, forward strand.
GTTATTCAAATCAACTCTCATGAAATAGAACCTAATAATCAGAATTGTGTTTCTGTTGAGGAAAATGTCTTCAGGAAATACGTGCTAACGTTATCATACGTTATACAAAGATAAAGTATATACACACTCGCGCACATTTTTCTTTTTGAAAAATACTACCAATTGAGGAGGAATCATCAGTCTTAACACGACTTCAACTTTAACATACCTATATACACTCCAGTCCACGTCAGCCATAAGAAAACTTGGGAAGAAGTTCGTGTCTATTATTCAGAAGATTCGCTGGCATCATGATTAATTTTATGCTGATTAATTTTCTGGCAATCTGCGGTAAGAATGATTATCTTTCACCTAATCGATTATTTTCATATGAATCGAAAGTATATTCAAGTGAGATCAGTACATTTCATTTTAGACTGCTATTCGCGGTTTTTCTCAAATCACGATTGCTCACATTATTTTTGCTGAAACAAAAATCTTTAGGCGTACATGGCGTTGCTGACCGAACAACGAAAGCTCGTGGCGGTGACTTCAATTGGTTTGTCATGATACGGTATCGCGGTAAATTTCATTGTGGTGGTACTATCATTGATGGAAGGCATATTATCACAAGAGGAACCTGCGTCTTTCACATCCCCAGTTCCGATCTCTCAATACTAGCTGGAACAATTGACACGTGGATTGTGAGGAAACAGATATTATTGGTAGAAAGTATTCACATTCATTATGGTTTTAAGGCAATACCTGATGAGGCAATGCTAGATGAAATTTATTGGGAACATGATATTGCCGTGTTAAAGGTAATTCTTGCATTCATCTCATTGTGTGTCTCAATGAAGTGCAAAAGAATAAGACGTATTACTATCACCAATTATATTTTCAGCTGGTCAATCAAATCATTTGGGATGCGTTTACGGCACCAGCTGCTATTTTGACTGAAGAACGTGATTGGAACGTGCAGTCTAAATCCATAGTACCTGGCTGGCGAAAAAGTTTTGAGGGAAAATCCCAGGAACGATACTACATTCGGTGGATTGAAGCAGCTACCTATGCCGATGCGATATGCATTCAATCAGGTGTTCATCTCCTTAGAAATGAAAAGTGTGCTTCTTGGCCGCCGATATATAATAAACAAATAATTGTAAGGCAAATTATTGTCATATGTATTTTTCCAAAGTAATTAATTCATCGACAGCTTCTATATTATTTCTATGTAGCATTACTATTATGGGAGCCCAATTGTTCACGGGAATGTGCTCATTGGACTTGTTGATGATCGAACAAGGAAACAATTCCGTATTTGGTTGAATCTAGTTCCGTATAAAGACTTTATTGCGAATGCCATTGATGGTGAGCGTTATTAGTTTAATTATCGTGATTTTAATGTGTGAACCTGTTACATGATAAGCTGGGGGTGCTTTTCAGATAGAAAATATGATGTCAGCCCCGGAGAAGTGAAGTATGTCGTATCCGTTTGGGATCAAGATAGTTTTAAGTGTGGCGGCATTATTCTCGGCTCTTCACATATTCTTACAACGGGGCATTGCGTCTACTATGTCAAGAAAACTAATCTCCAAATTATTGCTGGCCATACCCAAGTACTCCAGAACGATCCCCAAATACAGAAGATGTCGGTCACTAAGATCGAAGTACATCCAGACTATGAAGAAATCATCGACGTCGACGGACCAAAATCTATGCAAATAAAAAACAATTATGCTCTTTTAACGGCAAGTATTCAATTGATGTTGAAGACTTTTTCGACGTTATTTTTCGTCAACCAAAAAAATACTGATGAGTCATTCATTTTATCAGCTTTCAGCTCCTCTAGAATGGGGTCCAACTATTGGTTCAGTCCCAATATCAAATAGATATTTCGTTTTTACGGACCGACGTTGTAGAGCCTTCCGATGGCATAATGCATATACCGTGGATGATAAAGTGTTATTGCAATTAGTTCGATCTGAGGAATCCATAATGATTCCAGAGATTTGTCAAGCCGCAGGAATCGATCTTGAAGCAGATGAGATGTGTTTCAAAAGTCAATATGCACAGCATCCAAGGAGTCTTGTAAGACAAATACCGTTTTAATGAATCTTCGAAAAGCGTCATCTGTTCATACGCATTCTGATCAATTCGTTGGTTATTTTAGGACAGCAGTGGTAATCCAGTTGTATGTGAAGGATTCGTGGTTGGAATTATTGTCCCCAATTTTTCAAATGTTCCACAATCCTCCCCTTCTCTCTCAGGTGTTCTTAGTATATGGCCCTTCATAAATTCTCTGAACGCCGTGTGTTATAGAACACCAGATAATCAAATGAACCCTTGAAGAAATAAATCCGTCAGTGGTCGCGTTATGAGAGTTTCTCCCAGACTAAATTTCAAGGCAGGGGGAAAAAATTAGATCCGGGTAAAAACAGACCAGAAAACACAGGCCCCTGTTTTTCATGTTTTATGTATGTATTTCATGGTATTTCAGGTCTGCTTATCCCAGTCTATTTTTTCCCTGGATCTTCAATGTAATATCTAGTTGAATATTTTTTCAATAAAGAAACGTTGAGTGTGAAGAAATTGTTATTATCGAATGCTCTAAACAGGTGAGAGGCTATTGACCCCAAATAATCGGGTCATCATTGTCAACAGAATCGTAAAAATAAATAGAAAAAAAATGATTATATTCCACTCACGCTATGGGAAGAGAATACGCGCTATGAACCTACAATTACTCACTTGTCTCTCGCTAACGTGAATATATTCCTGAAGCACGTGCTTCTCACCTTGACCGTGCGCCCGTCCTCTGTGAAGTGGTAAAACTTATTCCTGTTGTGGGCCCGATGGGTTCATTGTCCACCGTGTCCTCTGGTTGTCCGCTTTCAAATGTATTTAATTTCAATTACGGTCGTCAGTTTGATTCGGGGTGAGGACGATGTGGCTCAAAATTTCGGAGAACGAGAACATTGAAGCGAGGAACATACGAAGTTTGAAGGAATCCGTAAAAAATTCTTTCATACACCGAGAAAAAAATTCTGGCATTTAGTCATATGATGTTTTTGCGACAAAAAACGATTGCAACAACTAATGTTGTTATTCTTTCAAAAAAGAATTGTTCCAAAAGAACATTTTTCGAGGAAAATGAAAATTTTATTGTTTCAGTCACTTTCTATCGCAATAAAAAAAAACGTTTACTCAATCCCAGTGTTTCTTCTTCTCGGTGTACGTATTAATGAATTCCATAATGTTCGAGATACGATGAAACATTTAGGAGATAAAATGTTGTGGGGTCGAGATGGAAATATACACGAGATGAGTGTAGGTCAGTGTGCTATGGATTGGATTATGGCGCCTTGTAGTCGAGGTATTCTAAAAGTCGGTTGGCAACTGACATTTATTCAACCTTCGGGGCTCAATGATCGTCTTTATACCATTCCAAAATATCACAATTTGCTAGTGAAATAATGCTTTGCTTTATTTTTTATCGCTTGGAATGAATAAAAAAACGTTAATCGTTTGAATTTTGGTGAAAAGCTTGGATTCTTTTCTGAGAAACCGTATCTTCATTTGAAACCGGTCTGGGAGTCAGTAAATGGCTTACAAGAATCCTTGAATTTTTTTTCTCGGAGGGTGGGGCAAAATGGTAACTGGTGGAAGAAGAAACATGGAGGAAATTGAATATCGGGGAATCCGGTGTAGAAGAAAATGTATTGTCAAGAATATAAATGATAAATATATTGATATTATTTT
>JABSMS010014090.1:0-30885 GCA_018902275.1 Aleiodes sp. PSUC_FEM 10030003
GTGAATCGATGGGAAATGAGCTCACCTTTCAGCTGGTTTTTGAGTTTTTACGCTAGGACAAATGGAATCATTATTTTCAAAGAAATAAAAAAAATTGATTTCGACACATGTATTCTTACTAAAATTTCCTCAGCTTTTCACTGGAATCATCAAAAAATCTCTATCTCGAACCGTTGAATTTGAATGTCCATTTTACCGCACCTTCCCCTACTGATAAACTTGAAATAATGAATTGGGAGTGAAGAAAAATAGATAATAAAATGTCGTCGACCTGCTCAAAAATTATTAATGTGGCAGCTAACGGCATTCCAATAAATGATTGTGGGGACTTGGCTGGGCCAAGGCCATCTAATTGACCAAAGTAGTTTCTCGCGGCTGATACCACGACCATTAAACGCTTAATGCCATTTTAAATGCGGTTCACTGTCCGAACTGTCCGACGTAATATATAATTGTCCAGAACTCACTGGAGCTGACATCTTACGATATGTAAAATTGAAAAGGGTTAAACGGTGTTCGAGTCAAAACTTATGGATGTTATCTTGATTTGTTATTCATAGATGTCCAGACCAAAAGCCAAAACCAATAATTACACTCACTAATGTCGGACAGTGAATCTTCTCTGTGTGCATCTGTCACTTGTGTATTATGTGACTTATGGGAAATTGAAACTAGATCAATTTCCCATTGAGGAAATTGTGTGCTCATATGTATTATATGTAAGGGAAATATATTGAGGACTATCAGTAAATCTATATTTCTGGTGTATTTCGTTGATTGATAAAATCAATTCTTGGAGTGCATAATATCTTAAATTGGTGATATCGAGAGCACTCGAGGCCAATCCATAAATAGTAAAATTAGGAAGGGGATTTTCGATGAGCGAAAAATAGCAGTGGGACAGAATCTGCCAGCACGAACCGGAAACACTGCCGAATGGTTTATGATGAAAGAGCATAGGGTTAGCTATTAAAGAGAATATCGAAGGAGGGGCGAAAAACAAGGAAACCAAGGGGAGAAACTTGTAAAATAAAATGTAAAAAAGTCAAGAAATTTGCAAGCCACAACACGCCATATAAGTTACGCATATGATTGCCACGTGGCCTCTTACTAGGCTAGATCCGTTCTAGACACTATGTTGTTCTTTAGAGAAAAACGAAGAGTAAGGAGTGCGCCATATTGTCTGGCTATCCCGCATTGCGCCAGTGAAACTCAACGAAAACTATGGATACACTCTGCCATTCTAGCACTCTTCCTCCTCTCTGTCTCAAAAAACCCCTTTTCTTTCTCTCTCTTTCTGAAATAATACCCAGTCTTTCATGTTTATCCCAGGGGAAGTGGGATCCGTATCGCTCTCTCGTAATTTTAAATCTTCTTCACATGATAATATATTTAAACATGTTACAGATAAAAATACTCATCCATTCCTGTTTCACTTATCCTCTATTCCCCCCAGAATTAACGTACGTTATACTTTCACCGAAATCCGTGTAAATAGTTCAAGGCTTCCTTCATAAATTAGAAAAATATTCCATTTCTGTTCATTTAATTTATAATAGTGACTAAAAATCCAATTTGGTGTCGATCATGAAAATAAATCCACCCATTTATTGGTAATTCTTTCTGACACAATACCAACTTTGCCCCACGTCTATTCCATCATTTCCAAATCTTATCCTACTTCTTCTTCAGTATATGACACTCAAATCCCATTCTTTCTCCTTTTCCGCTCTATTTATCCGTAACTCCAGTCAATTTTCAAAAGAATCCTCAGGAAATAGCATTATGCTTTGTCGAAGCTCCCTTATTCTCTCTCACTGGCTTGATCTCAACAAGAGCTCCCCTTTAAACGAGGAAAAATCAATTTGCCCAATAGCAGATAGGGTGAAGACAGTCCCAGAGTGAACGGAACTTTTAGCATTCGCTTGCAAAAAAAATTGTTCAATCGAAAATAGAAGTTTAATTCTTTTTCATTTTTTATTTATAGGATCTTTTCTCAAGGCATTTTCTTGAATGGAAAATTCATCAATTTCCATGACATTGAATTTCTAGTAAATTGTTCGACCTCTAGTTGTTGCGTGACAGTGAACCTTGTATATGCAGACGTGACAGTTCAAAAAGCCATAATCTCAGGGTTCGCAGCTCAAAAATAGTTCACGTATCGATTTTCAGGTTGATTTACTGCTTAATAGTATAGGATAATTTCAAGTATCTGGCAATTTTCCCAAGAAAAATTTCTATTCAACGGAAATTATCATAATAACAAACTTTTATGAGAAATATTTGACAATAATGAATATCATATTGGGGTTACTTTTGGTCACGTGAAATTTATCCATTGAGTTTCGAAAATACTACTCATTGAGCCATGTCGTGGATAGAAAGGATATAAAAAATTGGCTGAGTGCCTTTCAAATGTTAAAATTGTTCTCTTTTTATTCATTTTTTCCCGAAAGTTAATAAAATAGCAAGTAAATGTTATTCGTATGTAACAATTTTCAACGAGCTCGGAGTCTTTCTGGATTGTGATCTGAGCATTATCTATGATATCCTATATACGGCTCGATACCGTCGTCTTTGACCTCGGGTCTCTCAAGCGTGATTATTGCTTGCAGACTGGGATATCGGATGTGACAAACATTTATTGGCAACTCGCCAATTTCAAGCATCTCCCGAGAACGTCTAGAGTCTCTACTGAGAATCATTATGAAGATTTTTTCGGAGTAAGATGCGGGAGAGAGAGCAAGCCAAATCAAGTTCATCAAACTAGTGACGTTATTTTATTACAATTTATTGCAAGTTCTATTCTCATCGGTTTATTTTTCAATCATCATCGAAAAAAAAGACAATTGAATGACGCCTCTTCCACTCAATTTTACATGTGGAAATATATTGGATTTAGCAACATTATATTTATTCATTGGTATCATTACTAATAACTTTTTTCCGTTTAATATCGACTACCTGCACTTCTCCTCGTTTACCTCTCCTTTTTAACAACACGCATTCACCTAAGACTAATGTATCTACCTATCACACTAACTATAGAGACATAGCCTAGCAGAGATCCGATTCTGCACCAGGCTCGCCACCAATCTTGACTTTGCATGCGTAATTTATGGCAAAAATAATTTTATGAGAAAAGAGAGGTTAATATTTTCTATTAAAAAAATATTCCATTACTGGCATCATTATTATAGCGAAGCAAGAACCACAAACGTGTGGTTTCCGCTTCGCTGTTACTGATCGACAGTCGTTCCAATCGCCAGCGATTAAAAATGAAACTCAACCAACGCTATCTTCAGAAACATCTTCGCTGTTGTTGACATGTCTAGTAAAATGACTTTCAATATTACTAATCGTTCGTCCCAATATGTGAAGGCTCTTCTAGGATCAATTGAATTCAATTTTCCAGTCTCCAAGACCCGCAGCGGTTAAACGTCTGCAGTAGGTTCGGCGCGGAAATCCAGCGAAAGCGTATTGTGGACCATCGCGGTAGCACTCAGTGCTTCTCCCCAGCGACAAATTTCTCCTAAGGTCGACATTTTTCACATCCGTGTCTACCGCTCGCAAATTCTCATACAAATCTGCGCCCAGCTAAGCAGTCATCCCATGAAAATAGTAGAGAGAGCCTCTTACCATTGCTGCCGATATTATGATTGGCAGTTATTTCAAAAAATTTATGAAATTTTCTCCATGATGGATAGAATGAATTTCTCATGTCTATTCATGTGGCCGTGTGACACATTTACACCAGGTGGCAATGTGTATCACCCGTCGATCTACCTGCGAGTACCACCTGTCGTATTACACTAATCCCCAGGGGGGAACTCTCCTCAATTTTTTTTTTCGAGACATGGAATTCACATTTTTATTTGCCTCCAATTCTAATGAGAATAAATATAATATCCAAACATTTTGGCCTACATATTGATTGGAATTTTTTCTCTCTATGGATGAGAAGAAATTACGCGAAGAAACGACATATTGATTTTTTTTTACGTAAGAAATGAGGGAAATGATGAAGGGATTGGAATGAGTTTAAGTAGGTCATAGAATCGGAAGCGAATGGGAATTTCGTACAACTCCGGAGTAATCTCATCCTTCTAGGCTTTCTTGGGACCCAGAATCAGCAGTGAGAGAGTCTCGGGGGTTTGGAGGCACTGTTGAGTCAGTGCTTGAATTCATTATTTTCCGTTTCCTCGTCCCCGCTATTCCGCTCTAGCTCTACTTCTCTATTTTCGGGGCCCCTCACTCCAGGAACTCTCAGTGATTGCTTCTTGCTTCTGCACATCGATGTAATTTTTCGTGCCTCTGATATTTAAAGTTATTTTTACAGACAAAAGTTGAAAGGGAAGAAAAAAAACTTTTATCGAAAAGAAAATATAAAACTATTCAGAAGCTCTAATAATTGAATTACATCAATCATTATGAAAAAGTATAATTCGCGACATAGCAATTCGACTGAATAATTGGACAAATTGAACGCTACTTTACATCTACTATCTATTCAGTTATTCAAGAAATGAAATTGAATGCCACTTTTTGTTAAAGTCATGTTTCATTAACGGAAAAATTATTCTATCACAAGTATTATTCATTTATTTAATATTGGATAGATTCTCTTCTATTATTGCGACGATGCGATCCTCATAAAAGTGAGGTCACCTCTCTGCGGGTCATTATCTTTAAAAAGGAGAAGAATCCTAATACGACAAGTTGAAGAAAAACTACGATTCTACGGGTGACCTTGAATCGCTACAGCGATGTGCGCAAAAAGCAATTTCAATAAGGCACAACGGGGGTGCGTACACCTGTAAACAATCAGCCCTCGTTTACGTTAGTAAATTACGAGTAGTGTCCTTATCACTAATAAGAAATGAAGGAGACACATGAATTTATTTGAAAAAGAGAATATGTAGTAGGAAAGTGTACCAGAGAAATAAAAAGATAAGACGCCAGACGCGATCAGCCAAATGTAGAATAAAATGAAAGAGATAAAAAAGGGGGATAGGAAAGGAGAATAGATACAAATGTTGTAGGTACCAGCCAAGAAAAAAAAGAAAATAAAGCGAGGGAGAAGAGAAAAGGCGGAGAAAAATTGTGAAGTAACCTGGCGCCGTTCGAAAAGGAAGAAGAGTCGTAGTAGTAAACGAGAATTGGCTGTTACGTCTACTCAATCCAAGTGCTTTCCAGAGGACACTTAGGTTATACAACGCTTTTTCATTTAAATAACTACTTTTAATTGCACTTTCAACACTCATAAATTCATTGAGTACTCTAATCTATAACTCATTTCCCCAATAAAAGAGAGAATTGGTCATTTGTTTTTTTCTTCCTCTTTTTTTATCAAGTAGAATATTTTCATTGAACAGCAATCACAATGAATCTATAGAAAATACAGAAAATATCATATGAGAGATGATCACTTATCAATTGACGACAATTTTATTGCTTTCAGGCATCTTTGTAGGCGATTCCTGGGGCGCCTGAGTTATTGAGACCGCGTGTTGACTACTAAATGAAGAATTTATATCTCATCACCGCGGAAAAATCAAAACAGTACATCAAACGCTGCGTGTGAGTACTAACTCATCTTGGAGAGTGAAAATAAACAGAGTGGATTATTTGAAATGGAGTCATATTTGTCAGATGATTTATTTGTTCGTTTCACGCTTGAATCTTTATTAATGTATCTCATTACACTCCGTTTTGATTTATTGATTAATGTAGAATATATTGGAAACATTATGCAGACTATAAAAATCGATGGAGTGTCCTTAGCCTTTCCTGTTTATGGATTTCTTTTTTTTTCCATTTCATTTATTAACAATTTCTGTTCGATAATGTCGTTACATAACTTGAGTAGAATTTTTTATATCTCGAGATAATCAATTCCTTCCATTCAATTAATAAAGCATTGAAATTAATTCTCAATCAATGAATGTTTCAAACGGCGTACAAATCCATTCAATTAAAATGTATTTGCAAATTGATAAGCAATCCATGATGATTTCTCGAATAAACGTTGAGTGAAAAATTTACTACAATTACAGAGTAAAAACATATTGAGTAATAAACTAAAAAATTATGTGTCAACGTTAAACTGGAAAACCTGTAACACAACATCGTGTGCAGTGTGGGTAGATGCAGATTGGCATTTTCACTGTGGAAAGGGTTGAAATTTTTTTTTTGGTAGCATTCAACCAGCACCATTGGGTATACTGTAATATTACTTATGAGGACAGTCTCGTGAGTTTTAGTGTATATAAACGGGTAAAATAGAACGTATATAGAGGTCCATCAATTCCGGTCGTCCGGACATTTACGAGGCGATCGTAAAACCTGCAGAGGCCGTTCATGTAGGAAAAGGCCCGAGAAATTTAGTTTTGCCCTCGTGAAGGGCTTATGTAAGTCCATACTTGCTTCTATAAGACACGGCTTCCTCATCATCATCAGATAAGTTAGGTCTGATATGAACTTAACGGTACTGAGTCAATGATTTTGACTACTATCTTTCGCAATTTTTTAAATATTTGCGTACTAGTATAATTTTATACCTGAAGGAAATTCAATACACTTCGCTGTAATTCTGTGGCATATTATTCTCCAATGAGCCTAGAAAAGGCTCGGTTTGTGGGGTTATTTGTATTTTGACTATGAGAATATATTGTAATCTGAATAAATTAGGAGGGTTTTAGAAAATGAACGATAATAAAGTAGATAGAATTACGGGATCATCTTGAGGCATTTTAATGCGTTTTTTGTGGTGTATACAAAACCAAAATACTCTCTCGAGTGCGGCTAGCCTATTTTTGTCCCCCGTCCCTTCCATTCCAGTATTGCAGAGAGCAATTTAATAAGTCTTTGATCTATTTAACATAGCATAAAATACAAAATATGTATGAGGAAACTACTGAGTTATGTTATTTCTTTCTTTTTTTCTCTGAAACTCTTTTCAAAAATAATGCGAGCACATGTTTATTTACCTAATTATTGAAGAATAATGACTACGAATTTGTCGGAGTTTCACGGTGTATTTTCTCACATGATTTATGCATCTAAGTGACGCTACTGCGACGATGCCGAGTTGGCACCAGTTATAAGAACAAGCACCCTCGTTATTACATGAAATAGTGAAAGTTCATGGATTGAGAAATTTTTGGATAAATAAAATTTATTGGCAACAATTTCGATAGAATTTTCAAAGAAGTTGGATGATTCCGAATGAGATATGTAAACAATTGTATAAATTTTGAGATATAAATTATTATTGTTAATCAATGTAAGAACGTTTGTTTGATATCGAATAAAATTGAACGCTTAACCGTAATGAGAAACTCAAGAAAATTTTATAACTTTAGACCTCTGCAATTGACTTCCCACGCTCTCTTCGGGCGGTAAAACATCAGCCAATGCAAATATTTACGGGTCACCTGAATTCATACATTTTTTATGGTGATCATTAGCAGTATCATTGGAAATAGAAGAAGTTGGGAAGTGTAGAGATAAACGAATACTTGGCACTGAGGCTAGACCCCCAGTTGTGGCGTGGCTGCCACAGAAATTTGCTAATTATAGAAACAACTCGTTGGACTTGAACCAATCCTGACCTTCCCTGCTTCGTCATGCGACCTAGAAAAGTGCACATGAAGACTGCCATTCCTAAACCTTTGGCGGTCATTAAAAAAAAATTGACACACAAGTTCTTCCACCTGACTAACTTCATCATTCTAGAATGAAAATACTGAAGTTTTTTACAGGAGGATATGAAAGAAGGAACAGTGGGTGATTGGGGACGATCGATGAACCCCCGAGAAAAACCCGGGAAGGTATAGGAGATTGCATACATATAGAGTGTAGGAGATTCTATGAATCTACTTTACAAATCTCAATTAAAATATCTAATTGGATAGATTAATTCTTCAACTATTTTATAACTTTCCAAAGTTCTAAAATACATGAAGGCTAGCGTACTTATGAATTGTGAAGAAAAATTCGTAAAATACCCTCATTATAGTATAAAAAAAGGGTAGCAATGAAAAAATTCCAAACAAACTCAAAACTCTTGTACGAGTCGAATCGTATACGAAGTCAACGCCCTGCCAGGCAGTCCGACTATACATCGCTTCAGCGTTGGCTGCATTATGCAACCCCCAAGCGACCAATCGCTAGCCTTCATCACCACCACAACCATCGCCACCACTATGTTACAAACAGACCCCAGGGAGTTCACATGTTCTTCAAATACAATGACAGACAATGGGTACATTTTGTGATTGTATATATGCGTTTGTGTAAAGCGTAAATCACATGGCGAAAACTCACTACCGTTACCACTGAACAGGTTACAAAACACCCCCCGCAAACAAGACGAATCGAAGGACGCACGAGGCAAGTCTACAGGGCCATACAGACCTTATTGTATATTACGGCAGAAAAAAATTGTCCGTGTTAATGTAAGGTTCTTAGCCAGCATTACCAAAGCCCAGAATTTCGTATACTTGTTTCAATACTATTGCGATAACAGCGTGGTTATATTCCTTGCAAAATGAAATATGTCTTTTGATGGAATTCGTTGAATACACCAAGTTGGATTTCATTGGTTCGAATGCATATTATTATTGTTTTTTTCTTTCTTCTGTACTCAGAGTTATTCAGTGTTCTAACCGAAATATACTAGTATTAGAAGGAGTACAATATAGATCGTAACATAGCCAGCACAGGGAACTAGTGGCTTGCAATTACGGAATTGAGATGCTATCTGGTTTATATCGTGAATCGATTCTCCTGCTTTATTCCTACATATATATATATATATAGATGTACATATATGTATATCTCAGTTCACGTGTAGGTTGTTTCAAGGCAGGCACTGACGAATTGCCAACCTACATTGGTGGACTTTAGAGAAAACCGATTCGCTCACTGAGGGACAACTTCCACATTATTGTTGGTCATCAAAGTTTTAGGAGTGTGATATGATTGAAGGGATTACTACAGTTCCGAATTTCAATAAATTATTGATGAATCTGATGAGATTTCAAGGAAAGCAATTTGATAGGAATTCATTTCGTATTCTGGAATTGCAAATAATTCTCACAAAATGGAAATTTCTGGGAATTCTCTGCATTTTTTCGAGATAAAGTTTTAGTTTAATGAAAAATTTAAGCTAAAGGATCTGACGCCATAGAGGAGTCGCGAGGGTGCTTGAATCTTAAGTATTCACGTTCATCACCAGAGAGACGGTTAATTTCCACGTAGCAAAAGGAACATAATGAATGTAAAAAAAGAACGGAGAAATGGAAAAGGAAGATGAAGCTACAAGTATATACGCAATGCGATACCACATGAAGGTGGTATAGGGGAAAATATAACTCGAGTAGGTATAGATGTAAGGAACGATGACGGGTGAGCGCACATGGTCGAAGCACTACCCGTGACAGCCAGCTGTCATACCCATTGCTGTACACCCAGTGTACGTTCCCTCTTAGTACCCTTGCTTGCACCTTCATTCTCCACTTATATTCCATCCACCCACGCCTGACTTTACCTCTTTGCTCTCGACCACCTAAGCACGTATTCCCAGATGCCAGTAGTCTCTTCTCAAGCAATTAACTATTCTTTTTTCCTTCTACCTTTTGTTGTCATTATTTTATTTTGTTCCATTCTAGAGATTAAACAATTCATGAAAAGATGAAGATTTAATTCTTCCATTCTTTACTATGCTCTAGAATTACACTCGGATGAATGAAAATAGACTTCAATTAATTGAATGAAATTTCCGGTTTTCTATCTTTTCTTCTATTCCAGTTGATTATAATTCTTATCTCTTTTCTTTTGTTCCTTCGATAATGCTGATCAGTTTCTTCTTCTAGTATTATTATTTCTACCTTTGAGTGAAATCAAAATCATTGATCAAATAGCATAAAAAAACATCTATAAAAATCAATATTGAATTTTCGTTACTACCGAAAGGAAAAATATCATTGGAGGAAGAATAAAGCACGTGGGAAATAGTTTAGTCATATGGCTCACTTGACTATTTTCCATGTATTCTTCTGCTCTCATCGCAGTGACAAGGTCATGTGAGTGGTTCTTTGGTTCGATCCACAACGATTCATACGAAAAATTTAGGTCGGCGTATCTCAAAATCGTACGACGTCCCGCCCTTATGTTTTCCCTTTTTTTTCCTTTTTTCCACTTTTCTCTTCACTACTTTAAATCGTCTCAGTGGGTATTTTGGGACTTTCTTTTCATCGCAAGTATAAAGGGGGTTTTAACTCGATCGAGAAAGGCCACGAGGCGCCACAAGGGGTAGGGACTTTTTATCCCAAAGAATCCTGATTTTTTCTCTCTTCACAGGCACATTCCAGAGTTTAGTGAACCGTAAAATCAAATTTTTTTCTTTTTCTCACATCTTCTATTCAAATGAGAAAATCTTGTTATTTTTAAAATTAGATTTAAAATTTTCTCACAATCACAATTGTATGATAGATGGAAAAAAAATATCTATATTAAAATGACGAAAAAAATAAGAATAAAAAACGAGATAAAAAAAAAGAAAAATAGCTCCTGAAAGTTGTGAAGAGGAAATAAAAAGTGCCACGTGATGAAGTTGAACTCAATCTGAAGCAGTTTTAAAGTGTAGAAATATATGAGCGTGAGCGTTTGTATAAAATTTCTAAATTTAAGAGTAGGGCTGGTGTGGCGGCGACGTTTTCTCTTTCTCGTCGATCAAAAGTGGATTCAGTGATATACAACAAACGCTTTGGGAGGTCCCGAATATACGAAAAGAGTGTGCTAAAAAATATCTGAGCATTTTATAATTTCCCTGTTATCCAGACAGAAAATATAAATAATTATAAATACGTTAATGTTACTCAGCGTTGGGGAGCTAGCCATTAATTTGTCTCAAATATTATCCCATCACAAAATAAGTAATGAAATAATGAGTCTAAATAACATTGATTGCGTAAAACTAACCAACCAGAAAAAATGAATTCAATTGTTTCGAAGCTAAATATTTCGTGGGATCCGCTCTTAATTCCGGGAATGAAATTGCCAAATCAATTGACCCGATCAATTTGTTCGATTATTCGGAAGAGTGGACCACCCGAAATCGATTGAGCTAGTAAAAATTGATCAATTTTCTCAATCAAGCGAATCATCTCGACAACGGCTGTATTAAAAGAGATCAACCGCTTTTAAGAACATTCCTCTTGATTGTGCTATTGAATTCATTTGTTCTTCCATTCCATAATAATTTCATAGGTAAATAGAAGGCAAGATATTTTTTAAAAAATAATGAAAGGTATTTGAATAGAATGAAAGGCTTGACTTAGAGGAGACTATTTGGATATAAAGACTCATCTGGCAGTCGGGAAATTTGGTATCGTCTGGTGGCACGTCTACACACAAACATTAGATGTGTCTCATTTCTGAGCGAACAAGTCAAGAGTGTATTATAGCGCGCGAAAAATACACTCTTGGCACCCGGCATCACCAGACATACGGATAAATAATAGCATTGAGTACGTGGGCGCGGCTCGAAAGTGTCTGTAAAAGATATGTATTTCGTTAGCGACAGGAAAACGCTGCTGTAACTATGTCCATGGCTTCTTGTTTGTTTGAATGCAGTGAGACGTTCTCCAAAAGGAAGGATGAAAATTTTTTAATAATCAAATTAAATGAGACTTGATAGGTAGAAAAACAAGAATGAATTTTACCTGGTGAGAGGGCAAGTGCAATGAATACCGCAGCAGTAGCATACAATAGAAATAGGTGATTCCTCGATCTCCCACGTCTTCTCTCTCGTCGTCTGCTTTCAGCTTGGCAGCACCCACTGCCCCAATACGCCGTAGTCGTCTCGTTCCAATGATCCTCCGCATTCGCAATCGTATGACAAGAGGAGTTTATCTCCTCTACTTCATTCACATCAATACGTAATTTATTAATTGATGACAAGTGCAATAACTTGTCATTATAATCGTGCAGTGGACTAATTGATTTATCGTTATTAATGTACGTCGAAGAATCAGTTTGATGATGATTTTTGCCTCGACGCTGATGGGTGCGTGCCCTCTGGGTTGGCGGGCCGATCATGGCCTGGACCGGTCCCAGCGGGTACTGGTCTCGTCAGCGTTTCCGGTATATACCGCCTTCTTCCTTGCCTACTGACTGATCAAATGATCTTCGAGGCATCACCACGACCAATCACACACACCGGACAACACTAGACCGGTGTGTCTAGAATTTTTCTTATTCTCTGTATTTTTTCACTAGAATCCACTTTTTTCCATTTATCACTGCACAATTTCAATTTTCTCTTTTTTTCCTGCTCCTTTACTTATGATTTTTCTGTCTCAAAGAGAGGCTTACAAGTGTGATTGACGTGCGATTGAGGAACCCCTCGGTCTAGTACGTACAGTGGGGTGGGAGGATACGACCGAGCGAAACCCTCTAACGGGGCCACGAACCACAAAAAAAACCGTATCGTTCTAGTAAACCAGTCGTTTGTTTTCCTATTATTTTATGTATTTTTCTCGTATTCTTTATTATCAATTGTTTTCTTAAACATAATAAAATATTCTTATATTCAGGCAGTCAGTACTTTATTGTCACTGTTGCACTCAATCAATTTAATTCCAAGTGTCTCAGTACTGCTGATTTTTTCTACACAAACTCGTGATCACTTGTTCTTTTTCTCCGGTATTTCAAATACAAAGTTTCTTCACACACTAAAATGATAATCTCTCTCTGTAAACATCTAATGCTCTGTTCACGCGGTCTTTCTTCGAGTTTTCAAGTGCTCCGTCTCTCACCCACTGCCTAAGCTTGTCACAATTCAGTGTGTGTATACTCGAATTAATAAAAGACAAAAAAACGAGGAGTGTTCAACCAAACAGAGAAGAAGGTGAAACCAAAAAATCACAAATGAGGTAAAAAGAATCAAAGAGTGTGTAAACATGAACTCCCTAACGAAAGGTAGGTTGGAGCGCGGGAGTGAGAATGTGAAAAATAAAAAAAATAAAAAAAAACGAAAAACCAAATGAAAATAGTACGAACTTCCGCGTTGTAGAATACGAGTGGCCGATGGCACTGCACTCGCAGATAGGGTTGTACGATATTGCCAAAATGAATAAAGTATAACAGTAGTAGTAATTGTAATAAATTACCAGGGTATCTCATAAATAAGTGTTTTATTATTGAGAACGTATTTCCTTTTGAAATGATGTGAATAAATAAATGTTTTGAGATAAAAATGACTATTCGGGCCGACAATATACCGGTGTCCCGAACTTAACGTGACACAAAACGGCATTGGCTAATAGCACGGCGGGGAGCTCGTTGAAGACTGCCACGGCGCTCTGACTACTGAGCGCCGAGGGCTAGCCAGGCAGCACGTCGGTAACGCGTACAACACACGGGCGCCGGCCGACAGCGACAGCGGGCCAACCCGATAGTAGTGGAGGGCTCACTTTGCCCCGCACGCGCGTCGCGTGGTGGTGGTGCCACCATGAGAAAGAAAGAGAGAGACTAAGAGAATCCGAAATGCCTGAAGGAGAAGACGAGAATTCATATAGGTAGGTTATATATATTTGTATTTGTGTTTTTGTGTGGGTGAGTGATGAGTGACTGAGTGTATGGTTTTTTTTTCTTTCTTATTCTTTCTCACGTACGGTGGTGAGTCGGGCTATCGTCGAAAGGAACCTAGGTAGTTTGTAGTAGTTTACTGGTGGTTGGCTGGTGTGTGATACTGCGGTAATGGTAGGCACACACAGAGAAATACTGAGGAAAGAGACAGAGAAAACGAAAGAGGAATTGTGCGGAACAGCAGCGCCAGCAAACGGCCGACGCCGGCTTAACGGTACCGACACCCCGCGATACCCCCGCTTTTCTTCCCGAATTCACCTCCCAATACCCCCCTCAAACCCACTGTGAAGCCATCGTCCTGTGTGCGAAATCGATGCCCCGCGTCTGAAGCTCTCTTGCGACCTGCCGGGTTACCATTCCCTCCTTTTCTTTACTCTTGCGACCCTTTTTTTTCATCCTTCTCATCAGTCTTTTCTTCCTCCAACTCGTTGTTTCAGTTTGATAGATTCTGAATGGAGTTAGGCCAGAGAAGATAATTGCCTAGTGTTAGTTCGTCCGTGCCATTGAGTTCCAAGTTCCTGGAAAGAATCTTCAAGGAGTTTCTAATGCTTATCCTTCACGAGGAAACTTTACGATTAATCTACTTTTTTGTTCTCCAATCTTTATAGATTTTTCCTTTTTTACTTCATATAAAATTCTCTGAAAATAAAACGTCTGCATATTTCATTGCTCTCGAGTATTTTTCAGTTTGAAAACAGGGAAATAATTTACAGATGAATGTGGTTTCATAAGCTGTTAATTTCACGTAAAAGATGATGCCACGCTTCACGTAAGAAAGTCATCCAAGTGTAACTTGTGACTCCTTCGCACTCATGTAGAAAGAAATTTTTTGTAATACCGTTGTTAAAGGTGCGTGGACAGTAGACAGAGGGGGGTACCCTCGAGCATCTGGAGGTATTGGGTGGTCATACTGCCAGGTGGTTGCAACTTGTTGTTGCCGGGACCCCGTGAGCATTTGTTCGGGGTCCTTTCTAACTGCTCGTTCAATGCCGCATTACATACATTTTCAAGTGATTATTTTTATATGACAATTTCAATCATCATCGATTGCTCCTTTCAGTTTATTCAGTTTTCTTCGTAATTTTATGCTACGAATGAAACGATGCTAAATTCAACGAAGCACATCTCTCCCGTTATTCATATGATAATTGCAAACAAACATAATGCATCAAAATCGGCATGATTGACAAATTTCATTGATAAAATTCAAACTTTGCGTCACCGTGTCATTACCTTATTGCCCTTGTGCCATGGTATTACGTGACGCGAATATAAAGTAACTGCAGGGGGGGGGGGAGAGAAGAGGGTTGACACAAAACTACTTACCTATCTCATTTATGAGTAGAGAATCGCTGTCATGTCATCGTGATCAGATGTGAATTTATGAATTCAGAATAAAATATTTGGTCAACATGATAAATTATTCTTTCAATTACTTTGTTAATCCACGTGCCGATTCATCGACGATATATTCATCCAATAGTATTGATGTTACCTCACAAGAGAGTCAGAAACATGTAAAAAAATTTGCAGCTGTTTCTACGGATCATTTGTTGTGTATTATATCCACCCTTGGCCGCAAGCCGGCGTATAACAGTACTATATTATCCGTTGACCGAATTCGAGTGGACTACCGCAATGAACACTACTATGTCCATACGAAATCATTCCAAGAACTTTATAGAGGAGTTTTTAAGAAGAAAAATTCATGAAAAGAAGAGAAAACAATTGGATTGGCGGTGGGAAAAAATAAATATTATAAGGAAGAAAAAAAAACACATTTTGGAGAAATTCCTGGCAGGTCAGTTTCATCCCTGACTCACGATAGTACACATGCGCCCTACGAACCGCATATTTCTCCAAATGCCTCAAAAGTTTTAGGCCAACCCAGTGTCGAACTTTCTGCGGATAAGAATTTTTTCTTTCTTTATCCTGAGCTTTTGAAACTTTACTCTCCAAACATATTTTTGCTTTTGTGCTGTGCATCAAGATTTACTTCCTTTCATAAATAACCATCAATGAATGTGATAAATCTATTGTTTATCAGAATTCATTCTGGCTTTTGGATAGGTGATACACATTATACCTTGAGGATGGTCGAAAGGCCACTGGGGGTCAACGGAAAGAATATCAAAGAGAAAACTGTTTTTCTTTGACATAAGACAATGAGAAGATGAAGCTCGTGGGTGGACAGAAGAATGAAAGGCCCTGTGACATGCTTCATTCTTTTTCCTTATCATCAGACTTTTTCTCCTCATAAATACATTTTTTTCGGCATGGGGATGTGACAGACAATAGACCGAGAATGAATCACGGGAGTATCGCTATACACTTGCTGTCCCACGCATGATTTGCACATGTTCACAACAATGAAGAAAAGATGAATTATTGAAGGTTCTATCCCTTGAGCCCTATGATCATCTATATTCGCGCATTGAATCTAAACGGAACGTATGTCGATTAATACGCTATCCAGAAAGCCTAATAGCATGATCCATTGATAAACGGGCTTAATACAATTTCTGTTTCATCGTGATATTGAATCGATGCAATTTGGTCACTCTCATTGGTATCCACCCACTCAATGGTATATGAATATTCACATGGCACACGGCATAGTTTCCATTTAATACATAATTCATACGGGCGATTATCAGCAATTGAGGATTTAATATAATCAGTGATCTCATACAAATTATATTGAATTATTCCACCTGAAATTGCCCCAAGAGTTGATTGCATATTGTTTTCCAAGCTTATAGAATTACTTTCATTGTATAATGGGC
The DNA here is from genome assembly GCA_018902275.1 of Aleiodes sp. PSUC_FEM 10030003. Taxonomy (NCBI): domain Eukaryota; kingdom Metazoa; phylum Arthropoda; class Insecta; order Hymenoptera; family Braconidae; genus Aleiodes; species Aleiodes sp. PSUC_FEM 10030003. The sequence continues at coordinate 16,443 of JABSMS010014090.1, forward strand.
ATTTCAATTTTAAATTTAAGGAAGGGCTTTAATTCATGTGCCCTTTCGCATTAATAATTATATTAGTGAGAGAAGGGTTTTATTAATATATTATATATGAAAATTCCATCGCCCTTGGCACAACAGCGAAGACGAAACGTGTGCAAAGCTGCGGCCTTCGGCGTCGTGGTTGTGCTTCTCGAACAAGTGGGACAACCCTCCCACTAGCGGTAAGAGGGGTTGGCCGCCGGTTCAGTGACAACGGCAAAACTCGAAACGACATCGTCGGACTTGGCTTCCAGCCATTTCCCAGCTATTGATCCACGACGCGTTATATGACGCGCTTCGGGCCCTACGTGTAATTATAGGTGTATCATATTTGTTAAACTCAAAAAACCCAAACGAGAGGGACCACATGCCAAGGTACCCGATTTCGGCTCAATTTCTCTGCTCATTGAATCGTCTATGTGCTAATCCATGCACCACTGATTTTAGACGAAAACGGCTAACTTTTTTTTTGTCCATTCCGTTGCTTTCTTTCTCTTTTCTTTCTTAAGGGCAACTGAGACTAGACAAGCACGCACCCCTTTCTAATACAGTCGAGCAGCCGAAGAGTCTAATGAGGTCTTGGGGAGCACGTGTCAAAGAGGGGGGTATTGCCTGAAACTTTTAGTGAGTGAGTGAGTGAGTTACGTTGGTTACGTGCCCCCTCCAAGTTCTCACCCAAGAGTTATTTATTATTTCCTTTCGTGGCCCCTCTTGTTTTACTTTTTGAATTTTTTTTTCTTCCTTTCTTTCTATGTACCATTTCGTGACTCCATATTACACAATTTCACTTTATTATTTTTCATTCCCTACAAAAGAATGAATAAAGATTTTTAGTAAAAAATTAATTATTTTCGGTTAAATTTTCACCAGAGCTCGATTCAATTTACAGTTTATTTTGTTCCTTTTTTTTCTACAAAGAGAAGAGAAATAAAAGAATCATAATTTACGTTACATGAGGGAGTTTGAGAAATTTCTCATTTGGGACCCAGGTGCAAACATCGGGGAGAGAATCTATACCATGATTTTCCTGGTCCTACCGCAGTAATTGTCATGGAAACCAACTGGAATACCGTGCAAACATTGTAAAGACTATTCATTTGTTACTATTCTCACTTTCCCATCACCCGGTCATTTATTTTCAGGGTTAAATTTCATCAATATAACTTTTCACGCTTTGAAAATGATTTGTGAGAGGCAATAAAAATTATTTCACCCTCCTTCGACTTATTGAGTTGTCGTGATTGTCAATGGATTTCTCCTAATTAAATTATTGAACTGGGAGGTTTGCAATTCAAGTGAAATAGCAGTTTGGGATTATTCTCCCCACACCGAAGTGAATTATTGCCGAAGTGAGAGTGAGATATTTTCGCATGACAATTAATGCCGTAAATAATTTGATATTTTCGTGGTACCAGAGTTGCATTATTAGGATAACCATTTACACCCACAACTGTTTATTCATTTGATTGTAGTTGAGAAAAGAAAGTCCTAGTATTTTTTATTCAATGAATAAAAACTGCTGTAAATTCAATTATGATAAATTTTTCATTGTTATGTAAAATATCAATTATCCTCCCTCATGAAAATTATCAAACTGTATACTCAGCTGTGAATAATTGCCACTGAGGTAATAACTGATGCCCCGAAACTATTTCGTGTATCTCTGAAAGGATATAGAGAATGGGTATATAGAGAGTATAACCGCATTGAGTGAGCATACCACTGTTCCTCTGCGGCTCCGTATACAGCTCCAAACGCGCGTACAATCGATAACCAGGAATTAGTCTGCTAAGCTGTCTCACGTTAATGCCCTTGTGTATTCATGCATACATTGAATTCCACTGATGACTGAAACCTACTGTTTACCTTTCCATAATACAATAGAGGATATTTCAAATTATCACTATAGTTTATTCAATTTATAATGAGAATAGTAATTAATGAAACATCATTAATTTTATTGATAACATTAGCAAACAACTTGTCAAAAACTTTTTACGAATTCAATCGATATCAACGTGAAAATCCCCTTGAAGATCAACGAACCTTAAGTCCTGCCTGATGCATAAAAGATGTTGGAGAGGGGGAAAGCTGTATTAGCTATATGTAGCTTCCACTCACGCATTTCTCACTGGTTTTTATGAAGATTCCTACTCCTAAGCGAGGTGATTGATCGCGAATAAATATTTTCAATCAATCAAGTGGAAATTGAACTTTTAATTTATATTTTTTTGGAATTCATTGAATTTTTTTCCTTCACTTCTTTTCTTTCGCTTATGCTGGAATTATTCTTGTTCTTCCAATTGAGGAGTAACAAAACTAGGATAAGTGAATGATAAAAGGATTTAGAGGAGGCTTACAGAGAATAATGATTCTGGCACACCTTAGTTATGGGCTCGATGTTTTACCTTTGTAAATAGTATCCTATAGTCAATATATGCCATTAGTCGATAGAGACCGTATGTGCATCTGATATATGTTTTTGAAAAAATTCTCTGGTTACAAAAAGTGAAAGCGTAAAATGCGGAAAAATAAAGGTCCATTGAAGCAGTGAATAGTGGGGATGTTTCGAGAATATACGTTCATGAGTTTAATCCTTATTGGGCCTACATATCAAAAGGAGGAGAGCTTTCAAATAATTGAGAAAAAAGTGTAGAGATAGTGAAAAAATAGTGGAAAAAGGTGTACGAGGATGAATGGGGCCAGGGGAGAAGGGATATGAAGGAAGATTCATTATACTCAGTAGTTAGAATCAAACCATTATCATTATATTATTTTTATACCACAAACTAGGCCCAGATTCAACTGTAAAGATTAATGTAAATTCCAAAGGTTTTCATTTAATTCAAATTTCTTTTTTGTTCAAACTTTCGTTTGATCAAGCAATAAAATTTGTAATATGTATAAATCTGCAGTAATTTATCTTCATTTCACTTCACATCACTGTCAATAAATTGGACCAACCTTGTGCGATTTTAGGAAGATTGGAAAAAAATTCACTCGTTCATCTAAAACTCGTTTATCACTCAAAGAAATCAGCAACTTCTGCAAGCTCTCTGGCTCGAGCTTGCTCGTGTGCCCACCTGTCTTCTGCGAGTTTCTCACTCAGTCCCCATTTTTCGTGGTAGACGCGCTGGCCACAGCTCGGACATTTCTTACCCCCTGGAAATATTGTTTCATATTATCGTAAAATGCCCTTTGAAGAAATTGAAAAGATTGGAAAGAGAATTTTTTAGAATTAATCAGCACCATGGAATGGAGGTGTCTTCATATATATCACGAGACATCGTAAATGAAACAAATGACCGCAGTAGAGTCTTTCCACGTGGCTGTCTGCATTTTCATCTACAATTGCCTCTTCTGGATTGTGTGGAAGACATGCCGCTTTGCAATATTGACAATGTTCGTTTGGAATTTGCTTCACAATCCTATAAATGATTATTTATTCATCAAATTTCAACATTACATGATAATAATTTCGACTTATTCTCAGTAAGTAATTATATCAATTATGGCTTACCTTATCAAGAAAGACGCAATAGTATTGAATGAGGGTGACGGTGTAAAAATTTGATTTGGTTTTTTCCTCAACGGTGGCTCAACACATCTGCGTCCCAATTCTTTCGCTTGTCCTAGTAGAAAACGAGCAAAGAGTGGAGGAAAATTTGTATCCACCTCTGTGATACTGAAAATAATTCCATTCAATTTGTTTACAGTAACTGGAATTATTTTGATATCATTGATTTTATTACCTCACTGCAGATATAGGATAATCCTCGGGGATAGATAATTTAGCTTTATAAAAATACAGTCCTTGATGCACCTCAAGATTGATTGTCGATGATTTCTGTTTTAATTTGAGACTATCATTCTCTTTCAAGAGTTTTTTTACGGAATTAATTTCATCGTAACAGGAAATCAATGGATTCTCGTCTATGAAATTTTTTATGAACTTTAGAACCGGCAAAATCTGAGAAAATCAGAAAATTCATTAGTTACATTTTCAATTATTGTCTTCATTTCATACTGACCTGTGCTTTTCCCAAAATATTTTTACACTCTTTCTCACAAACATCCGTTAATCTTAATAACAATTTTGAAGACAAAGTTTTACTCTTTAATTCAATAAGAAGAACTTCGGTAGGATAATTCTCTGGAAATTGGATACAAATTACGATTTTCTTAAACGCTGTCTTTCTGCAATAAATCAAAATTTGATAAAATTATTTGTTCATTTCCTATTTTGATTTGGATAATACATAAGAGTTTCGTATTACTCACGTTATTTCCACTCGGACTTGAGTTGGCACACAGCAGACGAGTCTACTACCTTCAATAACATTTTGACAGAGTCTTGAAACTTCTTGAAGCTCATCATCAATAAATCCCATGGACGAATTTACTTAAAAGAATTAAAGAAAAATCCAATCGTGTTATTTTTAATTTTGTAAAATACAAAAGAATATATTTTACGAGATCCTGTAATACATTAAAGACATAACCTATACTTGTTTCAATCATTAAATGATACACAATCTATTTAGAATCCATTTGAATAATCAAATGCAAGATAAAAGTCAGGGTTAGAGTACTGACCTTGATGGTATGGTTATTTAATCCTAAAAGTTTAGAAAATTGCGCCTTGACATATGAATACAATCAAAATACGTACTGGAACGATTGACTAATATAACAATTGTACAACTATACTTCAATATTTACAAGTATTATCCTTAAAGATTGTCCATCACGTTCAAGGTGACGCCCACACTTGTATTATTTTTTCTTCTTTCCCATCAAGGAAATGAAAAAAGCTGACTCAGGAAAACTGAGAAATTAGCAATTTTCAATGAATACGAAACTGTTTTACCAGCCGTACAGTCACGTGACGATTTTTCTTTTAAATTTCTTCCATATACATCTTTGTGAAATATAAATTTTAGTTTATTCAACATGATAGTAGATTTAATATACACAAAAAAATCAAACACTTACACAGTAAAAAAAAATAATAATTAAGGTAGTATTTCAAGTGTTGATTGAATCTCACGAAACTTCTCCCTCGAGAAATAAATTAGGATAGAACCTGAGTGATTCGATTGTATCATCCCTACATGCTTTCCCATATTTCTCAGTGACTATCAGCCTTTCACGTGCCAAAACAATTGAAATTCCTTCTGATTGAGCTAATTCCTCAGCAGTTACTGATCCTCTATCTCTCAACTATAAATAAAAGAAATTCCCCTCAAAGAGATGCCTGAAAAATATAATGAAAAAGAATTGAAATACTTGCCAATTCGGCAATGGCTTCAACAACAGCATAATCATCATGTGATCTAGCTTGTAACACCATAACTCCACTATCAAAGACTCTGAGAACAATTGGAAGATTTAATGGAGCCAATTGTCTACTAGCATTGAGCAAATCCTCTGGTGACAAGAGTTCCAAGCCTCTGGCTCTGTTTACACGACAGTAAACGTCAGTTAATGTCATCATTCCTCCAACTTCCTAGAAAATAATAGAAAATCAGAGAATATTGCTTCCTCAATAAAAAGAAAAAGATAGGAATCGAACTCACATTTATAGGCTCGTTCAAAATTTGAGACAATTGAACAGCCAGTTGCTTGAAATACTCATTGCTAGTCTTGTAAGCATCCCTAGTGACAGGATCATCAATACCCATGCTCATCAAATATGATTTGAATCTTACAGTTTCATCCTCCGTGATATCACCTTGTCTTTCCTGCAATTGTCTCACAATTACGAGTGCTGATCTCTTTTTTTTTAAATTTATCATTTTTTTCTTTAATATCGACATTCACCCTTATTTTAGTTGATATTGTTTTTGATATTGTAACCATGTCCTTTGCCATTCCCATCAGTTTTCTCAGATCTTGGAACGCCATTGAAATACTGTCGTCAGTCGCTTTCTGACGTTCCTGAAGGCTCCTTTCAATTCCTATTATTCCAGTTCGTGTTTTTATTGTTCGAAGCTGTGATGAAGTTCCTGATTGACCCTGAATACTAACTTCAGACATAGAAGCTATTGGTATTACTGGCATTATCTCCCATGTTTTTCTCATTATAGAATCCGCTAAATGCTCTAAGAAATAGGAATCAAGACCCTCTTTGAATGATAATTTTATGTACATGTGAAGACTCTTGTCGACGGGACCTGGTAATTTATCTGAAAATTAATGTTGATACATGAGGAAAATTTTGACATTTTTTCTGTTAATAATTCAATATCTCAAAGGGTTTCTCACCAGGTGAAGGTTCTGATAAGTGAAGGATGATCTTCCGGCTCTTGCTGAATGAAAAAACTCCTGAATTATCTTCTTCGAAGAAAATTAGATATTTTAATGACAAGGAGAGACAAATTCGGCCTTGGGCAATATCCTCAGGACGTCCCCAAATGAATCTGTGGCTCGTAAGGATCAAGTCTCCACCAGCAAAGTTGGTCTGCAAGCGAAATTCGTAATGCACCTGATTATCACAACACAATATTATTGACGTGAATAAACCCACCTTCGTATCCCCATCATAAAGACGGACAGGATGGTCTTTTCTGATACAATTCTCATTTGGCGAAAGAACTGATTCTTTATATTCAAATCGATCCATTATTTTTTGGAATGTTAAGGTTAAATCACGAAATCGCAGGATCTCAGGAACCTTACAAATTAATTTTGACAGATTCGTTGTCGGTACAGAGAGAGAGCGACTTTATTCACAGACGTTTCTTAGAATAGTTTGCGCAGTCAATAGTACAGATTCTGTTGCTCTCATACGTCGTAAAAACTGTAGGGGAGGTTCCGGTTAATTATCAATCGACAATTGGGAAATGATAATTTTCCGAAATTGTTAACGATACAGAATAGTTGAAGTTTCCTAATTCTAGCCCACTGAAGAAGAAAGTTGAATTGTCATCACATTTCCTCAATTATTGAGATACATGTGATTGCATCATCTTTATAACCTATGGGATCATCAACATTCATGCTACAATAAGTTCAATGATAAAAATGACAACTCTAATTTTAAGATCTTTACGACATTGCCGAGTTGCTCCAGGATTTCTTTCAAACCAGGTGAAATTTTATTATTAATAATTTTTGATGGATGAATTTCCATAAAACTGTGTAAAATTGAGGTTAATCGGTGAATTTTTATCGACCACACTAGAGCCGGCAATACACTATTTCAAGGATTCTACGGCAAGAGGCTCAAGCAAGTCTACCCAAACGCAAACCTTCAATTTTAAAGAAATCCCCAATTACATGGATGAGTTTTTCCATTGGTGGAGCAATTGGTTGTGGATTTCTGTTTTACCTCTGGTATTTGAAGCAGAAGAAAGATCTTGCGCTTGAACGTGAGCGTAGAATGTCCATTGGTAAAGCCAAAATTGGGGGAAGTTTTGAATTAGTGAATTCGAAGGGGGAATTAGTAAAATCAGAGGACTTTTTGGGACAATGGGTATTAATCTATTTTGGATTCACACACTGTCCTGATATCTGTCCCGATGAAATCGAGAAAATGGTTACTACGGTTCAGAAACTAGGTAATTAACATTTTCAATTAATCAAAATGCACTTGCAACGTACATGAAAGTTATTGATATAGAGAAAACCGAGGAAAAATGGGCATTCTAATGGAACAGTTTGAGATAAAAATTTTCAATGATTCCATTGAAGACAAAAATCTGAGAAATTTTTCAGTGAAAAGATTCAGAGTTGATTTTAAGTCCCTCAGAAATTATTGGACAATTAAAAGCGGAAGTATTCGTGAAAAACTGAGTTTTTTCAAAAAAAGAAACGGTTAGGCCCTCAATTTTTGGAGAAAACCGGCCCAATTTTCGAAAATTCCCTAGAATCAACTCTAATGTATTTTTCATTAAGAAAACAATGAACAGAGAACTTATCTCAAATATTTTCACTCCTTTTAAACGATCTTTATGTCCATTTTATCCTCACGTTCAGCTCCTGTTCTTATTTCTCTATTGTTCATTTTCCAGAGGAACATAATTTCTCAGTGCAGCCAGTATTCATCTCTGTAGATCCCAATAGGGATACGCCAGAAGTAGTTGGGAAATATTGTAAAGAATTTTCAGAGAAAATTATTGGTCTCACTGGTACTCCTGAACAAGTAGGCAAGGCTTGTAAAGCATACCGAGTCTACTTTAGCAATGGACCCAAAGACGTCGATGAAGATTATATTGTAAATAAAAATTTATCATTTATTTTATCTATATATATATATTTATTAGCAACGTATTAAAGCTCAAAACTTAATCTATGTATATATATTATTCATTCCAGGTCGATCATACCATTATAATTTATCTAATCGATCCAGATGGTCTGTTTGTTGATTATTATGGACAAACAAATTCGCCAGACCAAATTGTGTCTAGCGTTCTTCTGCACAACGCCAAATTAGAAAAGCTTAAAAGCAATAACAGTTGGCTTCCCTCATTCTCCTTAAAACCCGCTGGAAGTGCTGCGTAAATGTTTATTTAAATTTTTTCAACAATCTCACAAAAGGTAAAAAACACAACACACTTTCTTTCCCTTTTCTTTAAACATTCTAACGTTGTAAATAGATGCATTCTTTGTGAGATAGACAAGAAACACGTTCTTACAAAATGTAGAAACCAATTATTTCAATACAATTCTTGTTTACTTAATATATAAGTATGCTTTTGCGAATTACGACATCAAAAATTTAGTCTTGTGTTAAACAGCTTATTAACTAGACGTATTATAATTTATATCTTTTATTTATCGATAATTCGAATGGTTGCATTCAACACCATCATTAAATTTTCCGTTGTCTCTTGATCATCAATTAAAATTACTGTCATTAGGTACACACGAAGTTTGAGGTAACATTTATTCTCCATCGAACATTGATTTTTTTTTTAATTTTCTTGGAATGGCCGAACTTTTTGAGGCAGTCTCAACGACAAGATTAATCATTGGATAATTATGATAATTACAATATTACGTTAGATATTACTGTAAATGATTAGGAATAAAAATTGTGAGCATTGAGTTGTATAAAAAAAATCTCTATTAATGCCCAACCTATGAGATTCGCCCGCGAATCATTTTCTTAAAATTATTGGAATATTAAAAATTTATCTTTGGAGTATTATAATGCCGACGTGCGCCTCCCTGTAGCTTTATAATTATCATTCTTTACAACAATTACTCTCGGCCTTCTGATGTCCGCTAATCAAGGAATTCCATGCTGCGGATAGTGATGTAATTCGAAAGCCAAACTACAACACTCAGAATCACTCCAGCGATGTTGTTCACGAGGCTTTTCAGTCTTGTCTATCATTTGGACGGGATATCCGGAGGTTTCCGACATCTAAAATTAATTAGTGATTAGTTGAAAAACTTGAGAAAAAAAAAGAAAATCATTCTCATACATTTGAACAAAATGAAAGCATTGATTGATCAGTATATTTGCTGCACATTGGTGATGTATGCGTTGCATTATGTTCATGGGTATCTGACGTGACTGTGCCAGGTCCAGCACCCGCGCTGTCAAGATATCCTCGGCTACTCGCTAAACTGCAGCCTCTCGTTGGAACATCTGTTGAAATGTCATGATTATATTTTCCAAGGGAAAAATCTATTCTCGTATTAAATATAATTATTTCCGGAAAATGAGCGATTGGGAATCTTTTATGGCCATCATAAATATGCATGACGTACAGAAACGAATAGTCATAATAATTCAAGAAATACCAAGTAGTGATGAAAATATGCGGACGTAAAAGAAATGACTAATGAGTACTGCAGTTTGTTTATTTGTTTTTAAGCTCGATTTAGGACGAAAAAAAAAACACCTTGTGTACTCGCCATCGAGTGGGTTGATCGATGAATTCCACGTTCGTGAAATAAACTAAGCCAAGGCTTCTTCCACAAAAATTTCCTCGACTGTTTTCCCGACTTTTTGGCATTACAACTGCACGTACTGTTTGAACGGGTTGAGGGATGAGCACCCCATCTTTTTCCACTCAATCTTGGCCACTTTTTGCTCCTGAGGGCTCTTGAGAGCTCTGTCCTCACTTCACCGTTAAGAAAACAGTACAGTATTGCTACGAAGAAGCCCTGTAATCCATTGATTCTTTTCAATTATTTAATTAAATTAATTTACGCTTAAATTTCCAAACTACTTGACAAAAGATAATCCATCCATCGTTTAATTTCTCATTCTAAATAAAAAGAATTGAACAATAAATATCTCGATCATTAATTTTCATACGTACTTGAAATGAAGCGAATAGTTGATCACCGAATAACCAAAAAAGTTCTACTTTTTCATCAATTCCCATACCGTATGAAAGACCTAAAAACACCGTATAATGTACTCCGAACAATGGAACGAGTACTAATGTACTTCTAGCCCATCTCCTGAAAGTATTGAAAATTCCATCAGTCTTCTTAAAGTTTCAATAAGTTACACAGGAAAAAAGTTAACTCCTACTTGTATCTCTGGGTCTCTTCAGAAACCGTTGACTTCAATTTGGACAATAAAACTCGCACAATGTTTACAAAGAGAACGAAATTTATGAGAATAGATAGAATCGTAGGAACGCGGATGACCAAGAAGAAATATTTATTGTCATTGGTTGTCCAGCAGTAGTTGTCGTCATATATGGCTCTCAAAATAATCCATGGAATTACAAAAATTGCAGGTAGTACTGAAACATTATTTTTTCATGATAATAATTTTATTTTCAATCGTTCATTCCTTAAACTATTGATTTATTATTAATTCGGGGAAGACGAAATTTCTACAGAGAAATTTAGAGATTCTTTGTCAAATTATTTGATGTAAAATCTTGTTAGTGATTTCACTGAAAAGCCGAGGGAGTTTCCGGTGGAGAACATGTATTAGAATTAATTTACATTTTTAATTTGAGTGTTCTCCCCGGAAATTTGATAATTTGCGTAATGATAAATAGGGAAAGGTGGGGTAAAATGGACATTCGAATTCAACGGTTCGAGATAGAGATTTTTTGATGATTCTATTGAAAAGCTGAGGAAATTTTAGTTAAAATACATGTGTCAAAATTTATTTTTTTGATTTCTTTGAAAATTTGAATTTTTCGTCGAGATTTGAGAGGTCCCCCTTTCGAGAATTGAAAAAAATCACGTTTTTGGAAATATCTCCGGTTCCATTTATCGTAGCACAAAAACTCAAAAACCAGCAGACAGGTGAGCTCATTTCCCATCGATTCACGTAGTTCAAAAATTTTTTTATGGACTTTTCAATTATTTATAGGTCATTTTCAGAACATCAGTTTTTGCTCTATATCTACTTGAAAAATTGATAATTTCTTCTTTACAACCATACGAATCGATGGGAAATAAGCTCACCTTTCAGCTGGTTTTTGAATTTTTGCGCTACGACAATAGAACCGGAGATATTCCCAAAAAAGTAAATTTTTTTGATTTTGGAAAGAGGGACTTCAAATCTTGCCCAGAAAACTCGAATTTTGTAAAAAAAATAAAAAAAATTAATTTTTATACATTTTTCACCTGAAATTTCCTCAGCTTTCCAATGGAAATATCAAAATTAACCTATCTTCAATATTTCCCTCGATTTCTCGTGATTTTCATAGTATGAAACATCAAACTAAGGTGTGTCCATTTTACCCACCCGTAAATAATGAAAAAATCACAAAAAAAACAATTTCAAGACATTTTTCCACTCCTATTTTTTTGCTTATCAGCGCAATCATTAGAAAGATTCTATCTCACGTAATTTTATAAAAATGGTCATTTTCCCCAGTGTTATAAATTTTAATGAAAGTACTCACCCCAACCCAGTAGAACATATCCCATGATACTCGAATTTGAATCTGTAAATAGTGCGAAAAAGACGAGATTGTGAAGATAGAGACCTTCCATCAGAATCCATGAATAATTGGCCAATATGAAGTACTGCCAGAAACTTGTGAAAACTTTGCACTGCCAATTGTTATTTTCCAACTGGTTCTCCCGCCAGTAGCTTATCCCATCTTTTATGATAACATCAGATGCAAGACCAAGGCCGGAAACAAAGAGCATATCCCTGAGGAGGGCCATGAACGCGCGGGTCATGAACGAGCCAAAGAGATGCATGTGAAGCATATTTCTTGGACATCGTAATTTCCTAGATCAATTTATCAATTTTATTGTCCATTCATTTTTTTATTACTGTATCATTGTTTACTTACTTGATCGTCGCCAATATGAAAAATGCAACGAGTAAAGTAGAAAAAGACACCGCATATCCAACAGTCGACATCGTCTTCACAATAGGTAAATATTCCTAAAATTTTATTAATCATTATTTCCGTTTGATTTTCTTCTGTACGAAGTTAGTTTATCATGCGATTAGATTCTCATTGAACTTCTTCTATTTGGAGAGATAGTTTGCAATGTCATTCAAACATCCAATTCCCTTATTTAATTTACTCTCCCGTTTGGTCTTTCTTTTGTTTCAATAAGTTCATTCAATTTCCTTGTTGGCATTGTCTTTAATTTCTCGAGTTAATGCTTTAATAATGAAAAAATCTCATTATTCGTACTTTTTACAATTTCAATCAAGGATTGAGAGAATTCTATTTGAATTTAATTATGTTCAGTCAGCAGATGATTCTCAAATTAATTAATTTTGAAAAATATCGTTACAAAAGTTGAGGAAAAAAAACATCCTAACTAATAGACGTATGGAAAAGAGAAATTGTGCAGGGAGATGAAGCCAATAATGTAGAGGAAACTTCTAATTAGAATGCTATGATGTTTCTACCTCAATGAATATTACCTTTATTAGAGTAGTATTCCGCGCCTGTACTTCCGGCATATCCATGAGCACAGTAACGAGCTGAGTATTGTAGCATTGTGTGTAGTTACTCCAGGTACTATTTGTCTCTGGGCTCAAGTACCATTGCCCGTCGGGCATGCACTGGCGTGATGCATTTGCCTGGGAAATGAAATATGGATTTATTCCAATTTCAGGAAAAATGCGAGAGAAGCATCATTCACAAGGATATAGAAGTAAGACAAAAAAACTTCATAATCAAGTTTCAAATGAAAGTGAATATCACTGTAAAATGAATGTAATAAAATAGGTTGGTTTCATTTGAATTATATATTGACAATGAGATTGACCTGTGTATCGAATCCAGCAATGTAGCGCGGACAAGGGAGAATAGCCAGATCCCCGGGGGCTGTAGCAGGCCAACAGAGAATACTGTCCCACGTTTCCGAACACCATCCTTTAATAATAGAATAATTTTAATACGGATATGACATCAAGAAAAGTCAAGCACCAGTGAGCTGAATCATATTTCATTTTTCTCAGGTGTTGTTTCAATGCAACAATTTTTTATCATTTGTGCACTTCAAGAAATTCATTGTAATGAGAAATATGTGAAATGAAACGATTGAATTTTTACAACGTGAAATTCAGTGAATTTGGTCAAATAGAATTTGACGGTGTGGATTCAGAATATCCAGGTTTTCAATAATTACATTATTATGATTCGATCAATGTATGTGAATCAGCGAAATGTGAAACCAGTTGGATATGAGATAATTTATATGGAATATTGAATTTAATTGGAAATTTAAATGGACTAATGTAATCAATTCAAAAAATTTAAATTTCAATTAATTTTATGAATGAGATATTAATATCGATTCATTAGTTTCTATTATACCCAGTGGAACTGCACGGTCAATTGGTTAACGATTTGTATAATCTCAGTGTCGTGTGAAATTTCACGAAATTTATCATAGCTTTACGGAGGTCAACAACAAATCTGTGAGCCGTCCCCTTTCATGTTTTCCATATGAAATGTATTCAGTTTGCAAATGTGATGGCTTTAATGAACGTGTAGAGTTTCCAGGTAGTGCACATATAGCTACAGTGGAATAACATTCTCAGTTTCTTCATTTAGTTTTATTATTATGAAAATTTTTATTATTATGGCTGTTATTTTCTTCCCCAGGGCTCATATTAATTAGCTGTTGATTGACCTGAAACAGCGTTGAAAGCTGTTCATGTATTACCTCGATCAATTTCGTGGTGGTATTTGTATTTTGCCAAACAATAAAAAAAACCTCTCCCAGTTTCAACGCTTATATTCGAGCTATAAAAATCAATTTGAATTTGGTTCCGGTAATTCTATTGTGAACTTTATTCGTTTCGTATGCGATTCAATGAGAGAACACATTCATAGATAGTCACTCAAACCCGGTTTTTTTTTTAGAGATCAAAGATTTATGGAATTTTTTTTTATTAGTGAACGATCGTTGAAAGGTCAAGTACGATATTAAAGTTTACTTTGAACTAATCTAGAGATTTATTTTTTTAAATCTCTAGGGATGCTAATTGATATATATATAT
>JABSMS010014101.1:0-12628 GCA_018902275.1 Aleiodes sp. PSUC_FEM 10030003
TGGTACTGAATATTCATCTCCGTATTGAATTGAATTATTCGTATTCAATTCACCATGAATTATTCAAAGTTTTGAATATTCGCACACCCCTAGTATAGAACTAATGATCAATCGATTATTGTTATTGAAATCTATTCTATTAACTCTAGTTCGCTTTAGCTGAACTCCTGCTAAAAACTCTATTATTTTCTCTCCATGTAGATTTTGCGATATTCGAGAAAAATCGATGCCGTAAAATTGACTGAATCTTCTACGCCGCGACTGTATTTCGTTCAGAGGATTTCACAAATATCTTTGAAGCCATTCGATATGGCTAAATTTATGGTAAGATCTTTTTTGTACATGATGAAATTCTGTACGAAACAGATGCAGATGTAAATTCTCCGAAAGCGGCTCGTTCTCCGGATATTTGTACGCTGCTCCAAATGTTATTTGTAGTCACATAATTTCGTCATTTTGCGAATGGATATTCATGAACCGGTTTTTTCACTAATTGACTATCAACGCGGTTTTCCATTAGTTCGCGGCAATTAAAATCGATTACATCTCATGTCCTAAACGATTTTTTCCTTAAATAATTGAGCGATCAATTCTAAGTACACATTACATACATTGGAATGTTTCATGCTCAGATTGAAAAAATCAAGAAATTTTCCTTCATGTGTCCAATGGAATAAGCGACGCGGGCGTTCCGTGGGACGAATTGTCTTTCCATTCCCCGTTCAATCGGCGGAAAAATATGAAAAAGAAAAAAAAATGAAATACATTTCTCAGGAACGCCAGTTCGAGTATTTCCATTGATGAATAATTCCGTCTTGGTGGCTTCTACGCAGACGGTAAACGTTATTTTCTCCATTGAATGAAGCGCCAGGGAAAATTGTCGTCACGTTTGTATACATAAAGATAGCAGAAAAAGATTAAACTATCATTTTCAAATGCGTGGGAATTATTGCGTAACTTTAATCGGTGAACAAAATATATTGTGGGAGTTTAAATAACTGTTTCACTTCTCCTTTTATTTTTTAATCATTATTTCTATTCTATGTACATCAGTTTCCGCTTGAGTCAAATGAATTTTTTCTTCAGATTAAGAAAACATTTGTATTCTTAGGTAAATTACTTCTTCACGTAACAAATTAGTTAAATTGTTTTCTTCTATCTGTTAAATGATTTATGATTTCCGGAGTAGAATAAAACGATTTGCGTTAGTTTTATCAATTTTTTTTTAATAACTCAGGAAATAATGGAGAAGAATCAGATCTAAGAAAAGCTTCTCACTAAAATTTTTCTCGCTCCCGAAATATCGGAGATATGTAATAGAAACTGACGACAAGCAAAATTATCCCGTTTTGCGAATTTTCGCAGATTTTAATGTCCGAGAATTCTTCTTTATTCTCAGATTCGAGGAAAACTTTCATTGCTAGTGTGACACACATCGAGACTTTCTCCCATTGTCAGTTATTAGTAACCACTTGGACCCGTTTAACGTTTATAACTGCGATAAAAAGGAGAGCAAAAGTGGAATTACAAAAGTACGTTTGAAACATCAAACGTGTTCACATGTGATCCTAACAAGTCTTGATGTCCTTGTACCAGTTGGAATATTTATTACGTTCATTGTTACTACCATAACATCCTCTCTCAATGGAGCGATTCATCGATTCTTTACAGGCATTCTCGTTCTGATTGATCAAACAACCATAATAACATAATTTCATAGTCAACGCAATTCAATCATAAACTTTGTAAAGGTTCTTCCTTGACATTTATCGTAATAATTCCATTGAATTCAAATAATTGAAAGTGTTAGAAAGAAAAAAGGTAATTAGGTAGATAGAGAAATTGGTCTGGGACCTACTAATTGGTTCTGAATATTTTATTTAATTCATTTATCATTCTCCTTCTCCTATATATTCATAATACATTGAAAAATCGTCGGTCATTCTAGAAATCATTGAAAAAATATTAACGAATAAATATAAATATGAGCAGTTGCTGAGTAAAGAGAGAAATGTCCTGACTTTTTTTAAAATCCTATTATAGTTATAATCCATTGGGTTTCACCATTGTTCAAAAGTCGCTCAACATCCTCAGACCTTAGGACCGCAGAACTCGATACACATATTTTTATATTTGAGAACCACTTTTATCTGTGATACCGACATTCGTGTACAGAACTATTTGACCGACAAACGGACACTCCGCGGTAGTTCATGCGCCTGGCACTACGACGGTCTCAAAAATAACAGGTACATAAGCTCTGGAGATCTCCCTATTGTTTCTGCTCACGTGCAGTTGCTCTAGTTCAGTGATTCATCAGGCAGCTCTACTCAATTATTTATTTACTAGCCGAACCGAGACACTATCAAATTGAGGTATCAAAATTAGATAAACCGGTGATAATACTGCGTAATTACTGCGGGTTCATCAACCATTTCGTCATCAGAATTAAATTCAAGCAGACTTATCGTGCCATTCTACTACTAATTGATTAACCTCTGTATTATCCACAGATGCACAATAAAGACAGTCCTCCCCTATCACCAGGTCTCGAGGATGATCTGGATGAAGAGGAAATGGTTTACGTTGGTGATGTTGACGAAGTTATTGATGCACTGGAGAATGACGAAGCGATGGAAGACGAAGATGCTGGGATAGACGATGCTATCATTGTTTTCGACAAACATCAAAGTGAGTCAAAGCATTCCAGTATTTATTTACAGATGTTTTCAATGATTAATCGAATTTTACAGGCTCCGTATTCTGTGGTGCACTGAGTAATGATGGAAAATTAGCAGTGACCGGTGGAGAAGACGATATGGCTTATGTTTGGGACACTGCAACCGGCGATGTCATTCACCAGTGCATTGGACACATGGACAGCATCATATTCGCTGAATTCAATCGAGACAATACGTATTTAGCTACTGGGGACATGAGCGGAAGCATTCAAGTCTGGAAAATGAGTGATAAGACAGTAGTTTGGGATTTTAACATCGGCGATGCCACTGTAAGTATTTAGTATGAATTTTGGAAACGTGAAGATGAAGTGATATTTTATTCAAATCGATTGAATTTCAGTGGATGCGATGGCATAAGCAAGCGAATGTTCTATTCGCAGGAAGTGTTGAGGGAGAAATATACATGTGGAAAATACCAACTGGGGACTGCAAAATATTTCAGGGAAATGGACAAAGGACTGAGACTGCAACCGTCGTCGCAGATGGTAGCGATTTTCTTTCAGAGACTCAAAGCCATGATAATCATTTTTCTAAAGCTATCTTCTGACGTTTCTTTCAGGAAAAAAATTAGTCGCCGGCTATGAGGATGGTGCAATCAGAGTTATGGACTTGAAAGAGGGAACAATTCACGTCACGATTCTCCCAAGATTAGCTCATACAGCAGCAATAACTGATCTAGACTGTCAGTACGATGGTAAATTAATAATTTCAGCGGCAATCGATGGAAAAACTGTTTTGAGTACAACGTCAACTGGGAAAATCGTTGGAGTTCTCCAACACCTCCAAGGAAGTACACAATCGAGTACTGAAGAAGGTGCAAGCGGTGATGCAGAGAGCAAGGACAATTGGGTAGAGGCAGTTGCGTTCTGCAGGGATCCTGAACTCTATTTAGTTGCAACCGGAACATTGAATGGGGAAATATTTATTTGGGACACTTCAAAACAAATTGTTAGGCACAAAATTACGCAGGGGAGTGGAGTTAGCAAACTTGTTTGGAAGGGAACTAGTCCAATTTTATTTTCCGCTGGGTTGGATGGAGTTTTGAGGTGTTACGATGGAAGAACTGGACAGCTGCTCAAATCTTTTTGGGGACACAGTGAAGATATCTTGGACATCTTCATTTCTGGGTAAATATTTTTCTAAAAAATTGATATCAATTCTTCTTCAAGTATCTTAAAAGATTTAATTTATTGAAAATTCTCAGAACTTTTCTTTGTCGTTAATTCAATGATCTATAAAAGTCTCATGATAAATTCTCTTGAACCTTATCCGTATTTACAACTTCCTTCACTGGATTAAAAATAATTTTTATCTTTCAGGGATGGATCGAAACTTCTCACAACTTCCGATGACTCAACAGCACGAATATTTGATATTTCTGCGTATTAATTCAATTTTAACGAAATGAAATTAGTTAAATTTCCGAAGAAATAATTAATGATTCCAGTCGATTAAGAAGATATCTCAAAGAATATATTGTAGGCCATGGTCTATATACGAATTAAAACTACTTGTTTTTATTAAAGCTTTGATAATTCATTCCTCAATATTTTATCACGATACCATTCAGTATCTAATGTGTATCGGGTTCCTCTCCACGTAAAATGAGTCGGATCACGTTCCTCGCCGTTATTGAATTCAAATGAATTGCTGAATTCAATGGCAATCTTGGAACGGACTAGACCAATGCCACCAGTCTGTTCTGGTCCCGGGTGATAAACTCGTCCGGAGTTGACGCTCATGAAGAGTTTCTCCGGCTGGAAAGGTACCTAAATCGTCAAACGTGAATGAAAAAAATTATTTTCCAAAGTAACTTCAATAAATACATAAAATTCCTGACTGAAAAACGTTTGGAAATATTTCAAGTTCTTCACTGAAATGAATTCTTTAATTCAAGAAAACTTACGACTAATAAATTATCAGCATGTGCATAACTGAACAAGTCCAAGTTATCTGAACTCTTTAATACGTGGGTGAAGACTATGGGCAAATCATCGCAGCGCACAAAATTCCTTTCCCTTCCACACAGCGACAGGTATGGAAAGTCTTCAGTATATCGATCGGTATCGTTTCGCTTCAGTCGTTTGAAAAAAAACGTTAGGAACTTCTTTTCTATTTGAAAAAAATAAATTAGAATATCCATTAAACATGCTTCTTCGTGATGCTCAAACGGAGAAAAAGTTTTATTGAGGTTTCTACGTATTTAAAAATAAAATTAACGTAGCTCCAATGATAAATTCATTTTACGTTTTATTTTCAAACCGGTGTTACTAGTGATTGACATATTGATAATTGATGCGTTAAGTAGCTCATTTTTATTCATCATTTGTATACCTTTGAAACAGGATGTGAAGTTTTTCATCCTAGCGTCGTCGAGAAATAGCTGGAATTAAATAGTTGAGAAGAATTAGATAAATAGATTTTGGAGTACTCAGTTTAATTAAATATCTCCGGAAATAATGGAGATACAAAAAAAATCATAGAGACGTTTTTTGTAGGTCTCAATCTTCTCTATAAAAAAGGTATCCACATCATTTTTCGTATCTCTTCTAGATTCCGAGATATTCGCGAAAAACCAAAATTTTTTCAAATAAAATTTTTTTGGAGTGTTTCTTCAAATTGAAGAATCGATTTTATTAATTAATTGAGTAGTAGTACCATTCCCTGATGATCTATGTAATAAAAATACTCTCGAATTTTAGGCTCGGGCGATTGTCCTTGTACATAATTAACATAGTGCCGAATCCCGAATAACTGCGTACGAAAATTACGAAACATTACGATAACACACGTTTCACTGTCTGAAAAATTCAAAAGTTCGCGAGTTCCGTAGCCATCAGCTGACATCAATCAATGAATAATCGCTCCAAAATTCGAACTCGATCATAATAAACTCGTCATAAATTAAATTGAAATAAATAAAAGGAACGAGAATTAATTCGCGTAGGAAATCCTTATTCGGACGGCCATAATACCAATTAAGATCTCGATAATCGTCTCTTTTTTTTACATGACGACAATCTCTGTCTTTATTCGGTAAGATTTTGCGTCACACACGACATTCAATCCACGAGAATTTCCATCCTCTTTTTTTCTCTCACTTTTTTCATTTCATATTATTGTGGATGGTAGCGACATCTAGTCTGATCAATTGTGTGCCTGTTTGAGGTTAAAAAACCACCGCTCACTTCGATATATTTTCATCAACGTCACACCAACTGCACACGACTTCGTACTCTACCCACAGATGGACATAGGAACGTTAAAGATTCAATAATAATAAGATTGAACAGAAAAAGAAAAGAAAATGAGATGCAACTGTGTAAACGAATGAGTGAGAGAGAGCGACGGGTTTTTGTCAAAAAGAAGTGGTAAATTGTTGGTGATTTTTTTCTTCTTTAATTCTGTTTAATTATAATAATTGAATAAGTGAGTGGAAGGCCTCGTCCTCGTGTGCCATGACTCCGTTTTTCACGGTTATCCTACGTCACAATTGAATATACAAAAGTGTTTGAAAAAGTGGAGAGAAGAATTGAAAAAACATTGTGAAAATGTTGAGAAGAAATTCGAGAAAGAAAGATTTAAACTTTGATTTAAAAATTTGAAGTGTTTTAGTTGGAATTTTTTTGTGGGAAATTTTACATCCCAAACATCAGGAACATGGCTTCGTCTACAAAACGATCCTGGAAGCTTCGTAAGTGAATAAAAAAAATTATTCGATACTTTTTTGGAGTCACCTGTCAATTTGTTTGGTTTATTTTGTTGTGATTCATTGTTGGAATTTCGATTTTCAGAGGAATTCGTTGCCCACACGTCAAACGTCAATTGTCTGGCACTTGGGCACAAGTCAGGACGTGTTTTAGTAACTGGTGGTGATGACAAGAAAGTCAATCTATGGGCAGTTGGAAAACAAAGCTGTATTATGAGCCTGAGTGGTCATACAACACCAATTGATTGCGTGAAATTTGGACAAACTGAGGATTTAGTTTGTGCTGGTTCACAGACTGGTGCATTAAAAATATGGGACTTGGAGCATGCTAAATTGGCTAGAACACTGACTGGACATAAAGCTGGTATTAAGTGCATGGATTTTCATCCTTATGGTGAACTGCTTACTTCTGGAAGTTCTGATACTGGAATTAAACTGTGGGATATTAGGAGAAAAGGATGTATTTTCACGTACAAAGGACACGATGAGACTGTGAACAGTTTGAAATTCAGTCCTGATGGCCAATGGATCGCGAGTGCTGGAGAGGAAGGCATGGTCAAGGTGAGAAAATGATTTTCTTTTGCTCCGAATTGAAGAAGTGAAAACAGCGTATTGAATTATTGACGAATAGCTCTGAAACGAGTGGGTTTAGGAGAATAAACGCTCAGACCTTTCTTGTAGAGAATTTTCCGCTCTACAAAAAAGATCTCTTGATAAATTCTCCTAAGTCCATGAGTTTCGAAGATATTTGCAAAAAACGAAAATTCTAATTTAAAGAATTACCTCTCTTCACTTCACGACTGACTTCTTCTCTCAATTTTCAGTTATGGGATTTACGGGCTGGAAGACAATTAAAGGAATTTACTGAGCATAAACGCGCAGCAACAACCGTGGAATTTCATCCCCATGAATTTTTATTAGCCAGTGGTTCAGCAGACAGAACTGTCAATTTTTGGGATCTCGAGTCATTTCAACTTGTCTCATCAACTGAACAAAACGTTGGTGCAATCAGGTGTCTCCACTTCAGCCAAGGTGGTGAATGCCTCTTTGCTGGTTGTCAGGATTCCCTGAAAGTCCATGGCTGGGAGCCAGCACGTACGTTAGATACTGTACCAACTGGTTGGGGAAAAATTCAGGACATTGCTATTGCACAGAATCAATTGATTGGTGCAAGCTCAAATGGTTCGGCTGTTGTACTATTCGTTTGTGATATCAAAAAAATTAAACCATTCGGTTGTCCATCACAATTTGCTCATGGCAATCCAACGAGAAAGAGTTTTTCGAAGGAGAGTCCAAATAAAAAACAGACACCAATTAATGTTAAAACAATTGAAGAGGATAAATCAGGTACTGATCCTGAGGACGAAGTTACGATTGCTGAAATACCGAGTGTCACTGATTATCACGACATTTTTCAACCTCATCGTTCACGTAAGTTGATTATTTCATAATTAATCAGTGATAATTCGATAATAATGAGTGTTTTATCTAGAGAAAAACCAGTGATTTATCATTTATAATCACAGACTTTAGCACTGAAATAATAAAACAAAACAAAACCGTCTAGAGTCCACTGTTTTGCACGACTGATCGTGCTAATTCTCAAACAATCCCAACGAATAATCCAACTTTTTATGTCTAATGAAGCTCTGAGTGTTTGTAACGGTCTTTTTTCTGTCGTTTTTTTTTTTTCGTTGAATGAGCATGTTGCACGCTATGTTTCAGTGAATCGCACACCGCCACCGGAACCCGAGGCTTTCCCGGAGCCTCAAGACATAGGTGAGTGTCGTTCGGCAGGTCAAAAGCTCTCGTTATTACCGTTATTCATACCGGTGCATGACTCATTACGTCTTCAGCAATCATAAATAACATGAATTATGCCAACAAAATAGGATAGATGCACTCCTTTCGTTTTTGTTAATGATAATAATTTGTGGATTGGGTTTTAATCTGTTTCAATATTAATCAATTCAATTTAAATTGATAAATTTATGGTGATTAATTCCAATTGCAGATCCAACTCAACCACAAATAATACAAAACCTATCTACCTCAATGACAAGTTTAAGCACCACTGGTACAGTTGATAATGACAATGACCTCTCACCAACATCATCAACTAATCCATCAAGCCTGTCATTCACAAAACCAGTGCCAGTACGTGTTAATCCAATTAAATCATCACCACCACTTCAGAGGCACACATTTACTTCAACGAGCCAGATAAAGGCCAATTTACAGGCTAATAATATTGCAAAAAATACTAAGAACTTTGCACAAGTACCACCAATGAAGCAGAGTATTATGCCAGTTGTTGGTAAAAAATCGTCAGGTATTAATAATGTTTTTTATCAATTAATTCAAACGTGAAGGGGAAAAACGTTGAAAATTAATCTCGATTTTTTGAGAATTTTTCTGAAAATGGTAGTACGTCAAAATATCCCAAATAAAATATCTCGGTATTTTTACCTTTGTAAAAATATCTTTAACAAAAATATCCCATATAAAAAATTTCCCACATCAAAAATATTTTTACCATGAAGATTCTCTTCATATTAAATATTGAATACAAGATTCATTTTTATTTGATCCAAATATTGAATTCCATAAATTTTATTTAATACTCTAATTTTCTTTTTTTTCCACTGCTTGAATATTCCTGTGTTACGAAGAATTACGAACCGAGTTTCTTGAAAGTCCGTTACTCAAAAAATGTCAAGCCTCGAGTCTTTTTTTTTCTTGTAATTTAATTAAATCAAAGTACATTCTAATTTTGTCGTTTCTCATGATAAAATTGCGTTATCGTATATTCAAATATATTTTTTTGTGGAAACGTCTCTTCTACAAAAATCTTTTTGTCTCCCTTCAATTCCATGATATTTCACGCAATTACGAAAGTCATTCATCGTAATTTGAGGCTGAAGAAAATAAATAAGTCTAAATGTTTGTAAATAATTTCAGTAAATAATTTAAATCATCCAATGGGTCCACAACGATCAAACTCAACATTAACGTCTCGAGTTGCCCCAATGGCAGCAGTATCACCGGTTATGGGCGATGGAAAGTCAAAAACACGTGCGCCAAGTCCAGATTCACCGAAACACTTTCTAAAACGTCAAACAAGTTGCAGAGATGGCGAAGGATATGATAGTGATTTTCCAGTACAAATTAACACAAGTATTAGACACAGTCCATCGGATCCGGCGTTGAACAGGCCAAATACAGGACAAACACGTTCATCTATGGCGCGAAATTTCATTAATTCTGGTGCACTTTCAGCGCGAAATTCTACTGGTTTAAAAAAAAATAATCGTGCACAAGTACAACCAAATCAAAAAGTTGATATTAGAGTACAACAATTGAGGCCAAATGTTGATGCAACAGAGAAAGATGATTTTGTACCAATTGCACCTGATAAAGCCGTTGGCCTTGATGTAGATGATTTTTTACCGAATAATTATGGTGGTACTGCGAGATTAGGATGCAATCAGGGACTTCCAGAAATGTCGGAGGCTGAAGTGATTAATAGCATGATGAGAGGACATGATTCTATGATGGCTGTGTTAACTAATAGGCACAGAGCGTTGCAAATTATTTACTCGCTCTGGCACAATAAAGACATGAAATCAGCCATTGATTCTGCAGTTGCCATGAACGATCTCTCTGTGATTGTTGATCTTCTTGGAGTACTCAATCTCAAACCGTGAGTTAATTAATTGTTTTTTTAATTCTTTGTTTATTTCGCAGATATCTCGGAAACGATGGAATTTAGGAGAATTTATGAAGAAATATTTTTTGTAGAGAATTGAATTCTCTAGAAAAAAGGTCTCTTGATATTTTTCTCTAAAACTACTCGTTTCAGAGATATTTATAAAAGAATGTACGAGGAATTTTTAATCAATTTCCTTTCGCTATTCCACAAATTGTTTCTTCAATTCTTTCCATTTGTTTGTAATTTTGAAAATTCATGGATAGCAAAATATTTAATGTTTTGCTTTCAGAATAATGTGGAACCTCGATATGTGTAATTCCCTCCTGAGGCCAATAGCGGAACTTCTCCAGAGTAAATACGAAATGTGAGTAAAGTTCATAATATTTTTTGCTTTGAAGAAAAAAAAGGTAAAAGAAAAATTCAAAGTCACGATGACTACGAAAGTTACGAGACCGCGAGAGTCCGCGTGAATCTCTCCGCAGTGTTTCTGCGGTTTATCCTCCAAAACCACAAGACTCATCATACTGTAGCTTTTTTTTGTTTTTTTGCTTCTCTTTCATTGCGTCGGAGATGAGGAGAAAGTCTGCATGCCAAATTTATAGTTGTATTATTTTTATTGCGTTAAAATTTATTTTATTCCGTTGAAAAAAATAACTTACAGGTATAATTTACTCTCGATGATTCGAAAAAATATTGAGTGAAAAAAATCTTGAAATTATGAGAGAATATTAAGTGCGAAGGTGGATACTTTTCCTTTTACGGAAATATCGACCTTCCACGTTTGCGCAACGCGCCATCATCTGCATAGTTGTTGCAGTACTATTGAAAAAATTTCCATTCAATGAGGAGGGGGAACAATCCATTCTAGAATATGATATTCAATTCGTTGACATGAAGAGGCTCCTGTTTCGCATTAAAAGATTAAAAGAGAAAACGGAAGAGAAAAAACACACACAACTTGTGTGTGCCCGACGTGTGAATTTTTACTCCGTAAAATGGGAATGGCTAATTTACGTCGAGTTTGAAATTCACGTATCATGGGGAGCGTTGAGAAAATTAGCCAAGACAATGAGGAAGAGCCGTGACAGATGCAAATTTAAAATGTACGCGAGCGCCATTGTTCGGAGGATCGCGTTAAACTTTTTCATTTTGAAGGGCTCGTCCCACTGTGCATACGATGACCCCTTTTTTGATGACGCACTTGGAGGAGATAAATCGTATTACTGAGCCGTGTGTTTCGATCTTTATTTATTTATTATTTTATTTAGAAAAGAAATCAAATTCATTCGTCCTCAGACGATTTTTTTCCTATTTTTGTTGGAATGTTCGATTTAATATGAAAATAGAGATTTTCACCGGAGAAATTTCAATTTTTCATGATTCAATCAACAATCGAAAAGTGAAACAATTGAAATTGCTTGTATTGGAAATATCTCTTGAACGAGCGAGTTTAAAAAATATATCGAGAAACTTTTTTGTAGAGAATTTCATGAGCTCCAAAAAAAGGTCTGATAAATTCTTAAACCTAATCGGTTTCGAGATATTCCTGAAATAATCTGCGTTTGATTTTCAAACGTATCCCTTTCTCCCAGAAGACCGATAAAAAGTCAACAATTGAAACAATCACTCATTGTTCATCTACATTATAAGATTGGAGAATTGTTTTATTACCAGACACAAGCTGTTACCCAAAACTTTAACTGGCACTTCCTCCCACTGTCCCTCAAGTGCCATTTGACATACTAAATTGCATAAAACACCATAAACATGCTCAAACAAAAATAAAAATGAAGAGAATACTTATAATTTCGTTTCATTCGTCGGAAAAAAGGTAAACGGCGTTTAATCACCCACAGGGATGTCAGTGGAGGTGCATCCGGTTAATTTCCAAGCCAGCCAACCTGAAAATTAGCCCCTTCGCTTACAAGCGTCAATCATGACAGAGTGAACCCCCATAAAAATGTGAATTTTACTAATTACCAACTGGTTAGCAGCTGTTGTGGAATTTCCTGGAGTTTATTAGACGTTTTTTCAATTGTTCTTTCAAATTACTGCAGTTAGAAGAGCTTCGATAGTTTCATTGGAGAGTCCGAAAAAATTGCGCTGAAAATGATATAATGTGATTAATTTTCGTCCAATAGTTTTCGAGATGACGAGAAAGCAGAAATTTACTCATTTAATTGTTCTTCATAATAAAAAAATTTAATGGCTTCTTCGGTCAATATCGCTCCTTCATTTCTACTTTATCACAAATAATTTTCCCGACGTTTCGCATTCACTTGGGTAGTCCTCATCAGGGGAATGAATCGATACATCTTGTGCTCTCTACGAAAATGAATGAAATTTATTTAAATTATTATTATATGAATAATATTGATATATGAAGGAATTTCAATATAATGGAAATAAATGTTTTTTGGAAAAATTTACCGGAGGAAGATCGGTGGTGGTTTATTTAATTTATTA
>JABSMS010014112.1:0-12627 GCA_018902275.1 Aleiodes sp. PSUC_FEM 10030003
CATTGTTTCTTCTTTCAAATACATGACTCGACATTTTGAATAAAAAAACAACTCATGCAGAAAAAGTGTTGACATATACGGTGAAAAAAAAGGAATTGATTGACCTATTCATTCCCTTTATTATTCCGTAGATTTTCGTGTACGGAATATTTGATTTTTTTTTAAACCAGCGAAACTGTTTTCTCCCAAAGGTTTTGTTCCAAGGCGGGTATTTGGACCATACAACAATCTTAACACATAATTAAAAACAAACCCCTTTATTCTTTAGCATTACCTGTGTAAAGCAAGTGCATGACCAGTAAAATCTTGAGTATTAGCCTCCAAACTAAATTTACTGTACAATGCACTCATTGGATTTTGAAATGGATCAAAACCATCCCACGTTTTTGGATCATCCTCTTGCATATTTTGCACCCATGTTAGAAAATTACGGAATCTTCGTTTTTCGAATAATCCCATTAAATCACTTGACAATGCCTCCTGATGATCAATCGGTACTTTTGAAATTTTACCAGATTTATAAACATAAGATCCTTCAATTGACTTGAATTCAAGATAACGCGTTACACCAGTGTGAATAAGTAATTTCACAAGTAAACCATTAGCCATTAAAAACTTTGGAATTAGATCGACATTCCAGTCACGGCCTCTTCCATACATTTTATCAGCTGGTGGAGCTTTGAAGTGTCTGGAAAAAAAAGAGAGGAAGAATAAATTGAGGTGATAATATAGATATAGATATGGATCAGAAGTATTATTTTTCAAGGGGAAAACTTTTCCACTGTCGCAAAGAGACCGGTGGTGGAAAGGGAGGAGGATTAGAAAGAGGGTGTCAAGGTCTTCTTGTACATCAACAGAAATGGATATAATGAAAGATTCGGGATTGGATAGAATTATTTGTCATTGGTTTATTGTTATTCACACTTCAATTCGAAGCTTTTTCTCATTTATATTGCATTGTTCGTTCCTTACTTCCTGGTATTATACTTTGGAACTTCATTTTTATTCATCATAAACAAGTTTCATTGTGCAATTGCTGGGTGAAGGAGAAAAAATTGGAAATGAATCAAAGGCTCGTGAATTCTTTATTGCCAGAATGATTAAAGAAAAATGTAACATTTAGAAATTTTTGTAGAAAAGAATTAGAGCTATAAAAAAGATTGTGAAATTTATTTGCCTCGTTTTATTGTTTCACTAATTATATTTTATGCAACAAAGCTTCATGAAAATTATGTTTTTTTATTGTTTCACCAAATCCGGAATTTTATGGAGTTTTTTTCCTTCTGGAATGAAAAATATGTAACGAGAACGAGAAAAAAGGGAACAAAAAAGTTTCTCGATATTGGAGACACATTGGAGATTCGTGGAACAATATATTCGGAATTGCTGAATCGATTTTACTCGAGGAGATAGTGGACGAGTTATTTTTCTGTCTACTCAATATTCTGTATTTCCGTTCAATCTCTATTTCCATGATTCTTATGCATTTTTCGAAATATTTAACTTATGCAATAACTTTGTCATCAGATTGTATGAAATATGTGAGAATTTGAGGGAAACGGAAAAACATTTATTGGAGTATTTTTTTATAGCTTTCAATTTTTCTCGTAAAAAAGTTTCTATGTCAATTATTCATTGAGATAATTAAAAAAATCGATAATAAAGTCTTGGGCTAAACAATTTTTATTTTTTTAAATTCTTATTTCCTTCATTATCTCAGCAAATATTGGTACAAAATCGATTGTAAAATAGCATTTTCCAGACTATCCAACAGAATATTGAATAAATTACAAATCTACAACTTTATTTTTAAAAAAAATGCAATATTCTGGAAAAATGGAAAAAAATCGCGTGATTTATTCTCATGCATTTTCATTGAAATCATGGAAGAACATTTTTTGCTGTAAAAAAGTTTTTATGTCAATTATTTGTTGCGATAATTCATAAAAACCGATGACAAAATGGAATTGCCTTTATCTCCTTCAACCACTTCACTACTGAATCGCAATTATAACAATCTAAAAATACTAGAAATAAAAGGTATAAACTTTTTTATTATCTGTATCTCATAAAGTTTATACGCAGATTCCGCTTCTGGAATTTCCCATGGATTTCAAATACGATAATTAAACTTCGCCTTTCTTTGCATTAAATAAATCGATAAATGCAATAATAATTGTTTCATGTCATAAGATAGAGTGTGTTTTTCATCATTGAAACATTCAATGTGAGACAAAAGACAATAAAAAATATCAACTGAATCATGAGCACGCTACAGCTCAATTGTAAAGCCTCTGATTAATATTGCATAAATTATTTCACGCGCGAAAAAAGGAATTAATTGTATGATAAAATTGAAGATAAAATACAACTTGAAGTAATTATCTCTCATCTGAATGTTTTCACATAGATTCTATTGCGATTATAAGGTGTACAATGTGAATAACCAAATATCCTTAAGGGTTAATGGGGAAAAAACATATAATTTATGCAATTATTTTGAGATCTTTACACTCGAATTGATTTGAAAGTATTGGAAGGAGAGAAAGTTATATTTTAAATGGAAAAATTCCAATTTTTCTCTCAAATTTCAGTTGCTTTTAGAATTCAGAGGGGAAAAGAATGAATTCTGTGGTGGAGTCGTGGAAGGAGAGGCTCCGAAAAGATTAGAAGAAAATTTCAAAAAGAACGTTTTTCGTAAAGAATTTTACGGGCTACCAAAAAGATCCCCTGATAAATTCCCTTAAATATCGTCGTTACTGGGTTATTTCCAGAATAATCAACTGATAATATCTCAAATTGGTCTTTCCCACTTCATTACTGAATTGGTTTTATCATATGATCGGTTTGTGAGGAAGAAATTAAGATTCAAAGGAAAAAAAATGGAAAAAAATCCAAAATTTCAGGAAATTGGAAAATGTATCATATTTTGACGAAAATGTAATTCGCAAATTTTGTGGGAAAAAAATTACTAAAAATTTTGTATTCGAATATTTTCAAAATTTCATTACCCGAATTCTTTCCGAAATGTTATCACAGGAAAAAAGTAAAAAACATAGTTTTTCATCTTTCCATGATTACTGGGCCAATCCTCAACTTTCACATAAGAATTTTCCAAAATACGCCAGCAGTTAGACTTCTTTGTCTGAATTTATTTTTAACTTTTCTGTACACGGGACATGAAAATCGATCCATTTTCCCCGTAGAAAATGATGACCACGTTCAAACACGCAAGACGCCATGGTTGGCAACTCGACCGTAATTGACATCACGACGCCACGCTGTCTGATTTCTACATTTCCATTTTAATTTCCTAAAAAGCCAAATGCAGCCGACAGAAAGACCTCACTTCTCGATTCGCAGTGACGTTTGAAGTCATTCAAAAAATTTCTAAATAATAAAAGAAACAATTGAACTTCCCGCTTTTTCATTTGTCATTGTGGCACAGTGACAGTTTCAATAAAGAATCCACGCGGATGTCAAAAGAAGAAATGGTGCGAGTAAGCCCACTAACCTACAAAAAATAATATATAGCGAGATAGTCCAATTGACCGCTTCCGGAAATTCTGCGGCAGCAACGGGAAGAAACCATTCCCGGGAGGGGGCGGTTCCCAACGGTATCCAACCAATCAACGTCAATTAACTTCTGCCTTGAATTTTTCTGAAAATCTCATTACTTATTTTCCTCTGAATTTCCCTAAATTTCCCAAAGAAAACAGGAGACCTGGAAAATCCTGCAAATTTTTTGAAAGCCCCAAATTAAACGCAAAGTGACATGTGGTCTCGCCGCATTCAGTGTTCAATGACACGTTTTTTACCGTTCATCACCAAAAAAAGAAATAATTAAAAATCGATCCACCGGAGTTATTTGATAAACTGATTAGAATTATCCGGATGAGAAATAGAATGAAAGGTTTCAGAATGAATAGAAACAATTAATAAAGAGAAGAGGATAAAGTTGAATAAAAGTAGAGTGCGGAATCCAAGTGATGGAAAATCAATAGAATCCTACTGCTGTTGTTGCCCTGAAAAATGAGCCTGTAATTTTCCACCTTGAAATTTCCCAGAGAAAACAAGAGGAAAAAAAATGTGCAGAGGGGAAAAAACAAAATCATCCGCTTCTCCACTCAGTAACAGAGATAGGCGGGAGAGGAGTAGGAGGCATGGAGAGGGATGGTAGGTGGAATTTTAAGGGGGTCTAGGTCATGATTGAGAGAGCATTAATATATAGATTAATACTTACGCAAAAAAATCGTCAAGTGGTGTTATTGATGCCGATTCACCACCATAATATTTGTTACGATCAACATGTAACACCTTTTTACCACTAACGGATAACATACCCGATAGTATGCACTCTTTGAGGCCGGTGCCAAGCACTATCGCGTCATATTCTTCATCCATAGTGATTCCTTCTGGTGTCTAAACGTAGAACGTATTAAACTTCTTTCCTTTTTTTCAGAGGATAAACACCTGCTGTTTATTATCAACTGAATTAACACGTCTTTACGTAGTTTTAACTCAAATTTTTTAATTTTTTTTTTTAAATTTTCTTTATATGAATTGTAAATTAACAAGTGTTGGGAGACTTTATTTTATGCAGTTGGTTGGAGACGATTCTGCCAACTCGCACACAACTATTATGCCGGAACGGAAAGGCGCTTCTCGGCCTTTGCCTCTGGCTACGTCAATTCGCAAACGTCCCACTGTAGTTACCCTCCACACCCCTTGTCACTATTCTCACGGTATGGCGAGACATTCCGTTCGATCTTGAGGCTCACAACTAATCCGGTGAGTGGAGGAGGAGAAGAGGCCAATCGTTTTGCGATGTGAATGGTGTGGCAATATGGCCGACAGTTAATTATATTTGATGGAAGCTTATTGGTTCGCTCAAGTGACCACGTGGCTGGATTTTTTAAATATTTTCCGATTTGGAAAAGCAGGAAAACAGTTGAGTTTTTCTTTATCATTCTGATTTTACTTGGATTATCGTGTTCTTTACATTTTTTCATAGAAATAATAGGAGAAATTTTTTTTTATTTTATTTGTTCAAGTTCCACAATTCTATGAACTCTGTAGACATTATAAAGATTTTTTTTTTCTGTTCAACATAAGTTGAATTGATCATGTTTGTCACAGCAAAAGTTTCCATGAAAATCGTAATTGTTCTAGTGATATGACTTTTTCATTGTTCACTCGTTAAAAACAAATTTTTAATTCCCACAGTATGAATTAAATCAATTCAATAGAAAACAAATTCTAAGCAATTATTTACCGACCGACGTTACCGTCAATTCAAGAGGGCGCCACATGGTTGGAAGGTGGCGCAGCTCTCGGCACATCAAGTCAAACTGCCGAAATGCGCGCGCATCTCCCACACACACCTGCACTCATTTCTACACGGATACAAACAGAATAAAAAAAAAAATCGTCAGCTGCCCGAAATCGCGGAGAGTGTGTGTGATAAACGTCAGTGAGGTCAGTGCGCGAACGACGAGTAGACGTCGGTATTGCTGTTCATTGACTACTACAATCACTCGTTAACGACTCTTTTTTTTCTGTTCCTTGTTCTTTTAATTATTTTTTTTTCCTCATTTATTTTCGTTGGAAATTGGACCACTCGAAGAGTACTGTTAAATATCACAAAGCAAAATTGTTCTTTTAATTCAATGTTTAACGGTAAAATAAAATACGTTCACTGAACGCTCAAACGTAACTGGAGGCAATTTTTTTTCCTTCTTTCCTGGGGAAAGCCGTGTATGTGACTTGTCTCAAGTGAATAACAAGGAAAGAGGAAAATTAAAGAAAAATAAAAATAGAGTCATTTTATCAGTAATTTTCTGTAATAAAGAAACAGAAGTTATGAATTTTTTTCATCCATTTGCTCTTGAATTCTTCTCCAGTGATGTGAAATTTACTCAGTGATTTTTTACATAATTTTTACTGTTTGTGAATCAAATTGAACTCGTGAACTCACGAAAGGATAACTGTTGCTCCGAAGATGTGAATTTATGTGATTTTTCTATTGTGAAGTTTCATTGAGAGTTCATTGAATTTATTCTGTGATTAGAAATAAAGGACACGAAGGACGCTATTTAAGTTCAGGACCAAGTGAGGGCCACGTGGACGCGTTGGTAGCTCCCGGAAAAATGTAGGTGAATGACATTTAACGAATTATAGATTTCAACTAACTGTACTAATTCAAGATGATTTGATTAGTTATCTGATCATTTATATTCAATCATGAAACATTGTTTTTTTTAATATTTTTCAATAACATCGTGCATGATGTTTGCATTTCATTTTCACCTGATTAATAAAAAAGATAATAATTAATGAAATTGATCTCATTAAAAACTGCGATAAAATCGCTGGATTGAAGAATTAAGTAGTGAAATAAGTTAGTTTCCATGGAAGATCTTTCTTTCCTAGCTTTAATTCTCGCCCACAAAAATATTCCCAAAACAAATCCCAAAAAAAAAATAATAATAAAAGCGATATTTATTAATTTTCTGATTTCTTCTTTTTCTAAAATAATTTAACCATAAAAATCCGTCCTTTAGAAAGGGATACGGTCTATTTACAGTTTCCCAAGATTCCATTGCGAATGGCAAAGAAAATTACATCACATTGAAACCTAGATTTTTTTATTATAATCTGACTTTTCTTTTCTTATTTTTGACGCGACAAAGAAATAAAAAACGTCGAAAAAAAACAATTTTTTTCAAACTTATCTGAATGGAGAATAAAAATATTTACCCTCGCGTTTAGTGGAATCGAATGACCGTACCTTTTTATATTTATTTTAGCACACGACACGCGATTTTTTGCTCTTAGACGGACAATAAAGAAACAACAATAATAATACCATGGTTTTTCGTGTCGCTCTCAGCGGGTTATTAGAAACCACCTGGTGCCCGTGACCTCATCTTTGAGGGTGTACACATAACTAGGTCAAACCAGGCAAATTCACAATATTTTTTTTCCCTCATTTCTTTTTTTCTGGTTTATTTGCATTCATTGAACGACTAATGAACGGTTTTAGAGCTATGAAAATAAACATCTGTTGGTAGAGATGGTGAGCCATTTACGATAGTGAAAAGTCAACTGTTTTCATTTACCTTTGTTCATTTTTTTGCAATTTAAGTTGCGTCAATAAAGTTGACAGGAACATTCATCATTTTCAAACCATCTGAGAATGTTCTGGATACCTAGGCTTGGTTAAAAATAGTAATGATTCCTAAATTGAGCTAGCATCCAAACGTACCTAACTACATTCAGCCATTTTTTTAATGCTGCATTACGAACGATATTTTTTTTCTGTACTGCCCCCACTTTTTCTCGGCTGAGAATTAGTATTTCATACTCGCCAAACTCGAAAAAGTGAAAATGATTATAGAAACATTATATCTGGACTATCGGCATGGTGTTTTCCCCTCGTGTACTTTACCAGCCTCGCCTTCGGCTCGGACCGCCAAATGCACACGAGTAAAAACACTCCGTGTCAACAGTCCGGAAATATACCAGAAATTTTTCCGAATCTTCTCATAATTTTTGTCCGCGTAGTTTATGAGATACTAATTAACAAAGCTACTGAGAATGGTGGTGACGGATAAAACTACCTACATCAGAAAGAAATAATGGAATTATTGAAAAAAAACACAGGGTTCACATGTAATTCAAAATTCATTGGTGAAGGGAACACTATTTTAACTACATAAGTGAAGAGAAAAATATTCAATTTTACGGGTAGATATTGAGAAATTCGGATTAACAGGGACTCGTAACTATTTGCCTCTCTTTCTATTTCATGTATGTGATAGAAGAGTAGTAACATACAAAAATTAAGAAAAACAATATCCACAGACTGAAGTCGTAACTTTGGAATATTGTAATCACTTTTTCGGATAAATTAAAGCACGTTCATCTCAATTATTAGCAATTAATTGGAAGTTAACCTGCAAGTTACCATTTTTTCTGTTTTATCAACCGTCCTTTGTAACACTACCTTAAGGGGTAATGGGACCCATTGTATTCATTTGTTTTATCATTTCAAAGTGGCTGAAGTTTTTGTTTTTCAAAAAAATCGACTATTATAAACAAAACAATCATTCGAAAATTAGAAAACTGTTGCAGGTCTCGTTACTTCTTAAAGGATAACAGAAAACCGTTGATTTTTCAAATTTCCAAACAAATTTTCTACTTAAAATTTTTGGCATTTTTACACAAAAACACCACATTACAATTCATCATTAGCAAGCTCCAGAGGTCTATGTACTTTTCTTTTGGAAAATGTCAATCAGTCTTAACAGGAAAACTGTTCGAGAATTTGAGCAATTACCGGTCTTCTGTTATCCCTCAAGGGGTAACGGGAGACAGGGCATTCTGCCAATCTTGAAACTAATATCTCATGTATAATTTTTAATTTTTTTTGAGAAATGAGACTTGGATCCGCTGCGTTACGCAGTGACAAACAGACTGCAATCCTTGGTTTAAAAAAAATAGTTGATTATGAATAAACAATTGGTTTTAAGATTCGAAAAATGCACTGCGTTCTGTCACCCCTCAAAGAATATGCCGAGTTTCCGTGTATCAATGTCCAACAAAATTTAATCATAGAAGGCGGTGCGACAACGCCATTTATGATGACAAATACGAAAAAAATTGTTATTCCAAATTTTTTATTATTATACAAAAAAATCAGTCAAAATTTTTACTGATTTTATCATATCAATATCACTATTACAAAATAGTTCTGAAAATTTAAGACGTAGGGGCGCATTTGAAGTTGGAAATGATGATTCT
Source organism: Aleiodes sp. PSUC_FEM 10030003 (assembly GCA_018902275.1). Classification (NCBI taxonomy): domain Eukaryota; kingdom Metazoa; phylum Arthropoda; class Insecta; order Hymenoptera; family Braconidae; genus Aleiodes; species Aleiodes sp. PSUC_FEM 10030003. Next base: position 8,806 of record JABSMS010014112.1, read on the forward strand.
TCCATATTAACTAATATTAAATTTTGAAACTTGTAGGGACATTATTTCCTATACAGCTTTGTAGTGACTGCTGTAATTCCACGTGAGATGGCCACCTTTTTCTAAAGCCACGAAAATCAGAGATGATTTCGGATTCCATGCGCGATCAAGGGACAGTCGTTCAATAGAGGGTTGATTGTGAAATTTCCTGGGTTTTGGATCTTTTTCTTTTCACGACAACAATTTCGAAAGAAGTGGTCTTGGCCATTTCACTCAAATCGATTAGTTATCCTGCGAAAATTCGTTTCCTTTTGGTTTTTGTTTTTCGTGGTAGACGAACTCGTAGATGATGATTTCTGGGTCATGACCAATTGATAAATTGAATTTTGATTGAGCTATAGGGATAAAATGAAATATTATAAAACCGTAGAAGAGATGTCAATTTCAAAAAACTAAAACCAAATATTTCTTATTACATATAAAAATTCAACCGCCAGCAGAGTGCATTCATCAGTCTAATCTCTGCCTTTTTGAACGCACCCCAGTGAAAAATAATGATGACACTGCTATCAGAGCATAGTCGAAATTTCAAACAACATGTAAAAGCAGCCATTTGTCCCATAGTGCCGGGTGAGGTTCGTCACTTTTCTGAACAAGTAGCCATGTCCCCATAGTGTGGAAAAGATGGCCACTTATTTAATTGAACGTAATATTATTCGCTGCATTATGTAGAGAATCGTTGGGCAAGATGGACACAAGGACTAAAATGGACAATCATAGAACATGAGGAAAATTATGCCCTTAAGTTGATAGTAATTCCACTAAATTGAGGCCTAAAGTTAGAAAGATTGGAATTACAGATTTTGAAACCATGTAAAAAATTGTATTTGTGATTTATTATCAGTGAAATCTATGACAAATGACGTCAGCTTCCATTTGAGCCTAGTTGCAATTCGCTTCAATGAATAAAACCGAATACATCCTCAAAAAATTGAAAAATTTAATTTTTATAGATAGTTTGCAGAGGCAATCCCCCTGGTTTTCCAATGACAACATTTATAAAAATCTACTGTAAAAAGCTCTTCAATTTACATTTTTAAGTTTTTTTGTCAAAGTGCTCTTTCATTCTTTTTCCATAGTTTTGATCCCAAAGCTCTATGATTATTAGTTGTGGATTAAAAAAAAAAGAACAGCTAGAAAACATCCCGTAGAATGTTCATTCGGATGTTTCTCAACCTATTCCGGATATCATTATTGACCATTTCTCCCGGAAAAAAGTAGACAATAATGGTGTCCCATCCGGCAGGGGAAGATGGCCATAGCCTTAAGGTAGTTGCATCGCAATTGACAAATTTCAAGCCTTGCTTGGAAATTAGGCTATAACTAATTAACTGCACATCGAATATTAAAATTTAAAGACGACGGTATTAAAAATGACCTTTCTTGTACAGGCAGCATGGGAGAACCATGGGAAAATGACGAATTCTATTTTTTTCCACATGGAAGAAATTTCGGTATCTCTATGGAAAATTAACACTTATTAGAGCTATATGTGTAGAATTATTCTGAAAAATGGCAATCGTTGGCCACATAATTTTCGTGAGAAATCGAAAATAAAAACGCATTTCGACGAATATTTTCAGTGAAGGTTGTATCAAGGCGGTCGCGGGAAAACGATGTGGCACAGTGTGTGTGTATTCACATATAGAATACTATGGTATTGTAGTACTGTCAAGTTGAGAAGATATATACTTACATTTTTAAATTATCGCCACATAGGGTGGGACGTTGGAGCTGCAACTTTTTAACTCGACGGTCGCGAGGCAATTACGTTAAAACGGTTAGGGAGATTTCATAGACTAAATTTTTTTCGGTCACGTCTAATAAAAATGGCGGCTGTAGACAGCCTACAATAAACATCAAAAATACATTTTCGGAGGCTAAAAACCGACCCCTATTTTCTGTGGTGTTTTAGGAGACAGATGGTCAACATATACCTAATCAGGTGCATGCTGCTTTAAATAGACCAAGCCGCAGCTTTTTCTTTTCTGACTTTCCAAAGTTATTATAATGCAGCCATTTCGGTTTTTTAAAATATATTTCTCAGTGCATTGTCACTGAGTATTCGGAAACCTTCAATAATAGATTAGAAATTCTCTTCCTTTATTCCTTCATTATAATGTAAGTGTTTGACTTTGTATTCGTTCGTCCACCTTTTATTTATAATGTGATTGGTCATGAACTTTTAATTATTATCGTCATGTTATTCATTCTGCTGTCCAACAATTTTCCATTAATTCTCATCAATTCAAAATCGCTTTCCTGATGATGCGTTGAACAAAATGTAGAGAGATCACCTTTTGATGAAGTTGATAGAATTCAGAAATTTTGATAGTTCCATTCGATAGTCAGGGAAATTTGCGACGGAAAATGATGTATTAGAATCCTCGCCGGATGAATTTTACTCGAGTTACTCGAAACACACTTTTTTTTTTACAAATTTTCCTTTTCTCCATTATCTCAGTAATTATAGGTCCAAAACTGATCCCAGTATAGCACTTTTCAGCCGAAAGTTTCCTGGCTAACAAATAGATTTTGCAAAATTTTGAAAATCGGAATATTCCTCTTTTTCAAAATGCAATTTTTTTCGAAAGAATGAAACGAGATAGCGCGATGTAACTCCAGTAGAATTCAATTTGAATCAATTGAGTGTTTTAGAAGTATTATCATCATTGTCTCTCAAATCAATTGAAATATTTTTCTTTTTTTAACGAAATTCCTAAAAAATAAAACTAATAAAGTTAAGTATATTTTTTCCTTTTCCACCGTAAAAACAATTAAATTATGGGAGCATTGACCTATCGAGTAAAGCTTTTCAACCTCGTTATTTATATCGTTTCCTCCTCGGCAATTGATTTAGCCACATAGTTACTAAAAACTTAAAATAAATTTTTCCACACAAACTGATATTATTTTCATCGTTTTCCACATTATGACCTTGACAGTTTCTCTATTCTTTCTTCGGCCGTGACAGTCGCCCCGAGGAGTTTGAACATTTATAAGTAACATCAAACCCCGCCCACTCAACTCCACGTGTAAAAAAGCAGGGATGAGGAAATAATGAAAAAAAAAACGTCAATGCTCCGTAATTGGCTCGAATATGACTTTTGGAGAGGTCCCTCTCTCTCAGTAGAGGACTCATTTCAGAGTGTCAAATGATTGCCGAGTTTGGCTGTCTCGGGGTCAAGGAGAGACGAATCTCAGGCGCCAGAAGAGCACTCGCCAATTAACCCATAATTAAATGCTTTAATAATTTGTTCATTGTTACTCCTTGTTGAGATTCTTTTCTCATAACTTTACTTTGAGATCGGTTTTCAGGAAATATCTTGAAATCTAAGAGGGATAGAGATTTTTCTGTGATAACTTCCTTTCTACCTCTAATTTTTCTAAATAAAACAAGTTACACTATCTTTTCTAAATTTCAAGATTGGAAACGATCTTGCTTCATTTTCATTTCACGCAATTTAAGATATTTTTGTCGATATTTCGAATCCATAAGAAAATTGATATAAAAGAACTATTTCTGACAGTAATTTGCAGATTCGTTCAAAACTTGCAAATTTTTGAAATTTTCTTAAATCAATGTGTAATGTCATACATAGGCCACAAAAGTAGACAAGTCTTCCCCACGTGCAAATTTACCAGCCCAGCCGAAGGCGAGGGTGGTAAGCACGTGGGGAATGTTTGTCTACTTTTGTGGCCGAGGATAGAATAAGATTTTTCTGCCTAAATGCATCAAAAGTGATCATTCTGGCCGAGCGAAGCGAGGTTAGAATGCTCACT
>JABSMS010014123.1:0-12625 GCA_018902275.1 Aleiodes sp. PSUC_FEM 10030003
TGCGACCTTGAAACAATTAGGATCACCTTGATTGCACACTAATTAACAAATATGTTAATATTTAGTATCATTAAATTATCTCTCGGAGGCAAATTCAGTGTACCTATATTTAGACGTGTCACCACTTACTTTAAGGAAAAATTCAGAAAATTCTCCATTTCTTTATTTCAATGACAGTCGAGTTATCAAAGTTATTTCATATCAGTAAGAAAATGTGGTTAGACAGTCTTTCGTTAACAAGGATGAAACGGACAGTTCATACTAATTATCATGGAACCCGAATTGACCCAAGTAACGAGATTACTACCTCGGATTTTCCGTGCTAATAGAGGTCGGAAGCGCTCGGATCTGCAAGAGAGGCGTTCACAGTGCCTTCTACATATTATCGAAAACAAATTGAACGATGTTGTTTACAGAATTCCAAAATCACCTCATGGAAAACTCGAGCTGATTTATGTAAATCGAATCACACCTTTTGGAGACGAAAGTTTATTTGCATTATTGAATCAGTTTTGGTTGATGGCCAGAACCAATATTGATGTTTATGCCGATTTTCTGTGTCTAGAGATGAAAGTGTCTTCGACTTTGAAGATTAAAGGGTGTAAATTAATAAATACATGGTTTGATTATACACGGAAAAAAAAGATACCTGATTTGCGTAGTAAAAGAAACGTATTATTCCGGGAATCGCGTTGACAGAAACCTAATTCGCGTTTCTCTGAAAACGTGATTACGTTTCTCGAGAAACGTAAATCTAAAACGTAAAACTACGCATTTCAGGTATTTTTTTTCGTGTATACTCCATAATTTTCGTACCATATTCGTTTGATGTCCGAAACCTCTCTAAGTTCATTGTAGTAACATATGACGTAATATAATCCCAAAAATTCTGTTTATTAATGCTGGAATTCGGTTAGGATGGAACGTTGAATATAAAATGATGATAAATTACGTTAGAGTGAGATTACATCAAACTCCAAACTTTCCTCCATTCATTACTCACTTTCCCTGAATATTTATAACAGTCTAATCAACTCACTTCGTTTCCCCACTGCACTTTTGAAATGTCTACACTGAAAATGTTACAAATTCGTAACTTTTTGGCATTCCATTAGACGATATCACTGCTATTTAATACTTTTCTTAAAGTGTTGATTTTAATACAATTCGTAGAGTAAAAATTCCTTCTCAACTATGAAATTTTCGAGTTAATGATATACTAGTCAGGCTATTATATCGTCGCTTTAGAGTCAAAAGGGCGTAAGTGTCATTTTTTAAAAATTACAAGAATTGAATCGACATTTATTTTTTCATAAGCATACCAACTTACGCCTTTTTATTACTCAGCAAGAAAAAATGGCACTTACGCCCTCTTCATTCTAGGGCGACGATATATGGTTAAACTCCCAAAAATTAAAGGTAGAAGTATCATTTTTGAATTATATGATGAATTTAAACGTTTAAATCCATAAAATTACTATAGTAATTTACGAGAAAGGAAGTACTATGAGAGAACGAGAAGAGAAGGAACGTAGGATCCAAATTCATTCATTCGAAATAAATATTTCCTGTTCCTCAATGATATTTGATCCCACATATAGAAGAAACAAAATGAAAGGGGAATAATTACTGGGCAATTTCAACCCTCTTATTTCGACGTGAATTCTCTCAATGCTTTTCACAGAGCTTGCGAGCATGGCCATAAAAAACAGCGAAATGCATCTTTTCGATCTGTTTTACATTTCTGCGATATGCTTAGCATTTTCATCGAGTCACCAGTAATGTTTATGTTTGATGGCTGACGCTCTACCAACTGACCTATCGGAAGTTTCCATATTAACCTTTGTCTAGTGAACCACTCTTCCTTTTAAATTCAAATTTCAGCAGTACCCAATTTTTCATTCCAACAATTAGGTCAGGCTGTAACGTCAACATTTCGTATTTCCCGTCTTTCAGTTTCCCTAGAATCGTCTATATGACTCGTTTCCAATAACGGTGTCTGAACTTTTAGGGTTTCATTATGGACCTCCGTTATTAAAATAAATTTCCATGTTTTTCCACTTTTCCGTGTTTTCAAGTGAATTGAAAAAATCATTTATTATTTTTCAGACGCGGATGAAGCATACAAATCTGAACGAGAAAACAGCAGAGCCCAATGATAATACAGAAACGCATGAAAGCAGTCTCAACGAAGGCACGAGTGTTCAAAATACTGCACAACCAGTTGCTCCCGAAATAATTCACAAATCAAGCAAGGCACTCTATAGAGCCGTTGCAAAACAGTGGGGGCTTACTTGTAAAATGAGCGATCATTGCAGGTGCTTCGATTGCCAGGTGAGCAATTTTCTGTTTTATATTATTTAAGCATCGAACTCGCAACTTCACACAAAAGAAATTAAATTCTCACTCAAATTTCGACTTCACGAAAACTTGGTTATGTTGATGAGAATACTATGTGTTCAAGTATTCCGAAAGGTTGGAACTGTTTAAACAGTCACCAAAGTCAATCAATCGGATCCTAAAGTTAGTCAGTTTGATTCACAAAACATCTTCTGCGCTAGGGAGAATTAGTAATCAGACTTGACCTGGTTCTTGTTTCAAAATTTATAGTTGAATTCACTCATTTACCCTCTGATATTGACAGAACATTCTACTGAATCTACTGAGAATACTTTTCGCTAGATGGGAACGAGGGATGATGAAAGGCCTCAAATTGGGGAGGCAGAAAAATCTTTCAGTAAAGGGAATATTATGCGGGAAGATATAAAAGTTTCTAAGACACGTAGACATTCGGAGAACTCTAGAGCGTTCAAAGAATAGAAGATAACTTGGGTAATCTTCATAGCCAGATTTTTGGGAATATAATGAACAAATATTTTGACAAATTTATAGAACTTGAAGAAGTCGATAATGGAAGAATTACGTTAATATTGAGAATCTCACAAGATCGATGCAGGACAATTGACGTAGATCACTCGGAAAAATTTTCACGTTCAGAGTTTTTTAAATTCACATTTATTAGAATTCAGGCAATGGACCCTAAGCTCTTGAGCCGCTCGATCACGGTATGCATGGAAGCCTGAGAATTTGAACTCGGAGCAGATGTTACAGCACCAAGGAAAATAGATCGGATTTAAAGACAGTCAAAATTGACGAAGCGAAGATAATTTAGCGAAATTAGTTAAATTTCTTAGTGATTCGATTGGACTTAAGATTGTCATTAGTTCAACGATGGAGTTACTGCGCGAGGAAAATAAAATAGACAAAATTGCAAATATTCGGTTTGTACAACCGCCCACTGAAACTTTTGTTCCTACCCATTCCTATCCGACGACTTTTTCCATGCGGGAATATTGCACATAGTAATGACCCACAGCACAATTGCACATGTGCCCTTGAGCACTAGAAGTTTGTGTACAGACTTGTTTTATGATGCACATTATTAATTCCATCACGTATTCTTTTTGCACATGTGTATTTCGTGCATTCAATTGTTACTCCTCACCTTTAAAGACGTAATGATGTGCACATTCGGATATTACGTGGGAGGTTTCACATTTTGTGCAGCCTATGTGATATTCACATAATAAATTCCTCATGCATGGAAGATTTCATAATTACATAGACCATTTTCAACACCTTTCATTCATACACGAAATACTTTTTTTACATCGTTAATGAACAGCATCAGAATTCGCGCATTATGTTTCTGGGATGCTGACATAACATAATGTCAGCGGCATCACTCGAGTTGGAATTTTAGTTTTCGTTTCATCCATCAATCTTGATGGCGGTTTTGATAAACGTCAATTAATTAATTATTCCAATGCAATGTAAATTTTAAGATATTTTTAATATTTTTTTAATTTCGGTCTCCAATATTCAAAAAAAACGATTGATTGTTGGAGTATTGATACTGTATATGAATTTTAAAACTGTTCTGTTTTGCTTTGGTTAAAAATAATTCAAATTATAATTAAAATACATGCATTATGAAAGTTAAAAACCACAATTTTAATTCTAGTTGAGACAGAATTATCTTTTAAATTTCATGGTCGTGCTGAATCGAAATTTATCTGTTTTTTTCATTTTTTTGTTTTCAGAGCCATTACTTTGACTGCGAATACGATAAAGATGATCAGGATCATTCGGACGGAGGATTAGGCGCTGGGACACCTATGTTCATCGCCGAAGTCATTCATGGCACAGCGTGCACACTACTGTAATGAGAAGAATACTGGCTCAAGCAATATATTATATGTGAGAATTATTTTGAAAATCTCAATAACTAACAGATTTTTACTCTGGAATGGAATATCTATAGAGGAGATTATATTTTAACTGAAAAAATAATTTAAAGAGATATGCATATTGCTTATCTATGTTTCATATCTGAGAATAAATTGATATAGATTCTTTTTAACAAGATTCCATGCACATCATCAATTCACATTTATTATCTTCGATCGTCTTCGATATGATTGTTCGTGAGTATCACATAGATGACTGCTGGAAACAATTCATTTTGCGATTGCAATAATTTCTGCATCAAATGTTACTAAATCTACTTGGAAAATAAAAATGTTCCCGCAGTTGATATGTTGGAAAAAATATAGAAATGTCATTACTATGTGATAATCATACAGTTTGCAGGTGCATGGATGTGGCCGAATTATTCTAAATGTTAACCACTGAATTCGTCGAGGAAATCAGTGAAAGATTATGAGCAGAAATTAGGAGACAGATTTTCTTCTACCTATGAAGAACTATAGATTATGAGCTTTGTTGAGAGATGAAAAATATTGGGGGAATACTGGAATTGAAAGCTGCGCCTTTTTGGAATATCGATGTTCAATCATTATCAGTAAGAATTATACAAATTTTCAACTTGAATTTCTATAATCAAAAATGTTTTGTCTTTTTGATACTGTTCAATTTATAACGAATATCTCCCTCTGACCAATATAATACAAAACAACAATATGACACTGAAGTGAGAACAACAATTTCATTATTACAATTAACTATTAATTTCAGACAGAATTTTTCCTCCAGAAAGTATGTGATTTGAAAATCCCTAACAAACTTTTTCTGTTGGCTGATAAATTGGAGAATTATTGAAAAGAAACTGATTAGAGTACTATTCATCGTTGCAATTATTATTCGAGTTTTGGAAAATCATTCCAAACTAAATATTACATTCTTTATCAATTGATGTTGTGAATGCTACACTTCTGAGTAGTATGTGAGCTCGGTATCTATTTATTCCCCATCGATGTAAATGCTGTTGTTTAAACGATTGGATTCATATAGAAATGTCTATTATAGATGACTCCATTCGCATTCCGCGAAAGTTCCATCCATAGCCTTCGAAATAGTGAATCTTATCGAGCCTTATGGCCGTAGCGTAATTCACTAGGGAAAATTAGATATCCTAAAAAAAACGAATGACGATTAAATGACGATTCAATGGGACAGCTTATGGGACCAGTATGAAATGCAAAATGGGCCATAGCATATAAATCCTTAGAATTTCTGTGAATTCAGGGAAATTCTTCAACGTTGATGAGCTCCAATTCTATTGCAGAATAAAGTATTAAGAATTCAGACAGGATGTGCGAAAAAATTATTATCTAACATATTCCTAATGATTAATAGTTAAGATGAGCCAATTAACGTCTGATGTTCCCTCATTAATTGATCCATCCTAATTACTGATTACAGCGTATTGGTTTCATTACAAATTTTTTGTATATTTTTCCTACTCCGTCGAACTTTCCATCGTGGATTTGGAGGGTTCCTACTTATTCCAATACTTTCTATAGTCGAAATCTCTGTCCAACAATTGATGAACATATATCTCCATTTGTAATCATGTTAATGAGACTCAACTTCATTTTGTGCAACGCATAAATGTTTACAATGAATCTTAATGTCTATTTTTCGGTGTAGTACGGGTAGGAAGTTTCGATGGAACTTGATCCTTCAGAACTCAATGATGGGTTTTCCGGACGAAACGGGAGGGAATTATTGATCTGTAGAATTATTTACTCGGAGGAACAAGAATAAATTAATCATTTCCTCCCAGTCCGATGAATTGCTTCAATTGTGCTGAAAAGGGTAACAGAAAGTGATGAATGCGTACACCCAAAATACTAATTGTGCTAGGTTACCCGTGCGAATAGTGAACTTGCAAATAACGAGAGAGTACTGTAACTAGAGCAGCATAATTCCGACCACCGAAAAAACATTCCTTATATGATGGAATTCTGGAATAAGTGTACTTCATGTGATATGATTTTGGAAAGAGTACGACGATAATTGTTTATTATGAGATATTTATATAATTTGCTTAATGGTATTAAGTGGAGGGGATAGATCTCCCATCTTCGATATCTAGAAATTTTCACTAAGTTAGTTGGTAATGAATACATGAAATGGGATGTTTATTTGAATAATAAAAATCATTGAAAAACATAATTGTGCAGTCATTTAAAAAAACCTAAATCCAAGTCCAAAAACCATCTTTTCCATGACATTTCTTCACTATCTGGATTAATTGTTTCCATATGACTATTTTGTCAATAGAATATTCCATGCCCAATTTCTGCGGCAAATCCATTATAGCATTCTTTCTGCGTGTAGATCTTCAGAACCTTAATATGTTACTAGAATTTAACCCAATGAATTACGCTCATATACATTTCTTTTAGCCCTTCTGTAGGCGTAGACTTACCGAAACATAATATGATACCATGAGTATATTTAACTTCTAATCATTAGGGAACTTCCCTCCAAACATAGCAAGACGCTTCGAGTGGATCCACTCATGAGCTCTTCTCCATCCAACTAGTTGGAGGGCTTTCTGAAATTCATTTATGGATCGTTGAAAAAGTGTGTGATAATGGTTGTGAACATTTGAAATAAACGAACCCCAGTCCATAGGTAATATGCGGAACATTTCGCGAATCAAATCAAAAATTTAATTAACATTCTTGAGGTAAAAACACATTTTCTATTTTCATTTCATGATAAAATCGAACTCCCTACTTTAATTGATCTTTTAGCAGATCCTATAATTATGGAAAACAGAATTTATATCAGGGTTATTCAGTATCTCTCAAACTCAATAATGCACATTTCACCGTTTACATCGCTGTAGCTATTCTGTATTAAATATTCGTTCTGGAAATATCTCTAATGAGGAAATACTGTGTTTAACATGCTTTATACATCATTTGCAGCGAAATTGAGCTCACACGTGATGGTACGGCTTTCGAATTGCGCAAGATGCCTGAAAAAAATCGACATTGCTTTTTTTTGGTCTTTAAACGATTTATGGGTAGGAAGAAAGATTCCTTGAGTGGGAGACCCCCCCCCCACTCCAATTAATAGCTTTAATAGCTCTTGAGAGATTTTCCCTCAACATTTTTCAATCGGGTTTACTGTGTTCAGAAGCGCTTAAAGAGAAAAATTAAAACATAGCTTCCGATCGAAAATTTTCTGAATTTTCCGAGAAGAATGATAATTTTTACCTTTCTCCACTCCATCATGGTGAAAATCGGAAAATGATACTTCAAACGACGATTTCGGCCTGTTCGCCACCTTTTTCATCGAATCCGATTTTTCGGAAACTTTCTGTTCGCCAACAAAGAATTAGAAGAAAAATAAAATGAACATTCTTTCCATAATTTGAGGCCGGAATCGCCGTTTAAAGGGGAAATATTATAATTTATGAAGTGAAGGGGAGCTATATTTTAATTTTTATTTTTAAGCGCTTCTGAACACAGTAAACCCGCTTGAAGAATATAAAGGGAAAAACTCTCAAGAGCTATTAAAGCTATTAATTGAAGTAGGGGACATCTCCCATTCAAGAAATCTCTTTTTCTATGCATAAGTCGTCGAAAGAACCAAAAAAAATAATGTCGAATTTTTTGAGGCTGGATCTTTATTCAATATCCGGCCGAATAGCCTCAAAGCAAACAGGAATTGAAAGAGGGGGAAATTCCCCATTATACCCTGAGTATAAAGCTCAAGATATTATTCGAGAAAAAGAGTGATCGAAGATATCAAAAAGGCACTGGCTATTCGTACATCACAATATTCACAGTTATTCAAGAAAAAATTCAATATCGCTGCACCGGGAGTCGAACCCAGGATCTTCCGATGTCGCTGTCGATTGAGTTATCCAGTTCTATGCCAATTTCCATTTGAATGACCCTGAAACATCACTCACACAGTCCCATCCCCATTGCGCTGTCCATCCTACAGCATTGACAATTCCAATCAACTTATATTTGTGATAGACTATGGTTGCGTGATTCTTACGTGACTTTATTGTAAATGTACAAACTTGCTATCAAAAACTCATCAGAAGTTCAGTTGTTCCCCAGCCACGTGTGGCTAATTATTGGAAGCTCAAAACAATGTCTATAATTCACCAAAAAATAAGAATTTCTTACTATCCCGATCCACTTGAGATAACCAGTAACAATTCAAAACTAAAGGTATAGGATTACGAAGTTTTAATTGACAAAGGAAGTTATGAAAATCTCTAACCCCAAAGCAATTAAAATCTGAGGAAGGCGAAAATATCTTGAAAGCGTTATTGCTATGATTATCATCTTTAATTGCGAGCTCTTCTAATCAGCAACTGTAGATGCTGTATATTGTAAAGTACATTTCATTATGGAGATTGCAATTACTCCTTATCAGGGAATTAGGTTACTTGATTCGCTCGCTCGAATATCTTTTCCTCTATTACACATGGCAATAATTCATAGTCGATATACCTCTTAATTCGCTTCCGGGCTCTGTTAGTAGATATATTGGTTATCCCGAACGATGTATTCGAGACTAATGCTATAAATATAGACGTACTCGCATACAGAAATTTGTCATTCAGCAAATTCGACATTGCAATGGCATTTTATGAATTCGAAAATCTCCACATATCTTCAATCATCAGACGTGATTGACATTAATGTCGAGAGCATAAAAATAACTCGAAGCGTGCAATGAATTCAGTAGCGAAGAGGTCAAACAGAAAAAGTCGATTTTCCCTGCTGATGGTTTTTCTCAAATATCTCAGAAGCTAATGGAGATACGTCCTTTTTGCCCCAATGCTTTTTTGTAGCTCTTGAAATTCTCTACAAAAAAAAATTAAGACAAAAAGGGCGTATCTCCATTAGTTTCCGAGATATTAGTGAGGGAAGATCGGCGAAAAAAATCGACTTATCCTGTTTTACCTCTTCTTATTGTGAAAAACATATACAATTCTACGATGAAGGCAGATTTTCTTGCAGATTCCAGCTTATGCTTGTAATGAGAGAGCTTACAGAATTTTCCCTGTATAGGCTGGGAATTATTCAAAGAGAAAAATGGGGACAGTTGTTATGAAGAAAGCCAGTGAAACTGAAGCATGCAAAATCCTCCATCCATGAAATTTGAAACTGTTGCATGGAAGTAGAATAAAATGTACGGACAGATTAAAAAATTGTGGTTGGATCGATAACTAATAATTAGTAGGGCACATTGTCATCAAAAAACTCTAGAAATAGTACTAACTATTCGAAGTCGGATACAAATGATAATTACTATCATAAAAAAGTTCGCGTAGAATCATGAGACAAAGAATATCGATAATAGTTGGATTACAAAATGCCTCTTTTACCTCATATCTCACTGAAGAATAGAGGAAATTCGTCAAAATGAGATGATGTGAGATGTGATGGAATAGGGAATAACATAATAGTTTCACTGATAAAGATCACCGGCTATAAAATTTTGTGGATAGGAGAGAGAGTCGCGAAGAGAGAAAGAGAGCGGAGGGGAAAGGACTGGAGAGGGAAAAAGTGGGAACGATGACGTCAGGTTACCGATTCCACTACGAGAGCTACGGGAAGTATACGCCGTATGTACGTTAAAAAGGTGCATGAACGCGCACGCCGCTGTCAGGGAAAAGGTCCAGAAACGATAGTGAAGATAGGGGTGGCTATTGTACCTCATGCTTTTTCCCCTCTACATGTATATCCACAACGTTCCAGAACGCAATGCGCACGCGCCACGATAAATCTTGGTGGCTTCACTTCAGTAGTTCGCGATATACCGTGAAATACGTGTATTATCTCTCTCATTTTTCAAAATATTAGAGCACTTTGAAGTGAATGTTATTCAAATGAATGGTCAAGCGATCATGAATGTTTTCATTCAAACTCATGCATTACTGCAGAGTAATGATCGTATTTCAGAAACTCAGTATACGTGCTGTGTCATTGACAACTAATTTTTTTCTGTGGCTATCATTCGCATCATTTCATTGAATTTCGTGACTCTCGAAATGTTAAGAATTTGTGAAGAGTGACATTCAGCTTTCTCATGTTCAATATTATGATCAACAGTTAGAGTACTGAGACTAGTCAGTTTCATGAATAATATTAGACTCACATTTTTATTCCTATGTACGGGAACTGTCACCATGGACCAGTAGAAAATTGTCGGTTTTCTTGATCAGTAAATAGGAAAATACACTCGAGTTGATACCATTGAAATAAGTAGAATGCTCCGGGACTCAAAGAGGATGGCGTGACAACGTGATTAATTACGGTTAGTTTTTTCATTATCAACAAAATGTTTCTGCAGATTAATCATTTCTTTCTGTAAACGAGCTTAAAACAACTGGAAAGAAATAAAATGAGAGGAAAGTGGTGACTCATGTGCTCTGTTAGTTTCTATCTCACATTTATTACTCTCCTTGTACACGGCTATTTTCCAATAGAGGACACACTGAAAAATCTGATATCTAAAAATGTCATGACTCTTTGATGAAACAAATTACACGTTATCTCAATTTCTTTGATGGTTACTATACCCAAAAAGTGACGATTATTAGATTTGAATTTGAAGAGATGTCAAACTGGTGACTTTCGGGTTTGAATGATGAGGTGAATCGGAGTAAAGTATGCACATGGAAGAGATGAACCTTTGTAATAATTCTTTTATGTTGACGAAAAATTCGGTACTAGGCATGTTCAAAGATGGGCCAAGGGCACACCCATTTGGATGTATTATGCTCAACCCCTTCTCCCGGAAAGTCCTCGAAACAAATAGGCATTGTTTTCGGTACTTTTGAAAAAAGTTTCTGGTATATACTCGAAGTTATTGACAGTGAAAATCCTCTCTCGTGCCATGAAATATTCAATTATTTAGATCCCTCCGAAATTCTCTCAACATCGATCTTGATTCTCAAAGAAAATCACTCTAAGTCAAAGCTTGTGACTTTGAAAATCGATTTTTATTCACTATATTCTCGATTTTATTTCCTAATTTGTTGTGATTTAATTATGCTCCATCATGATTCATCATTATTTAGAGAAGAGAAATATTGGAACATGCTGCATGAAATTTAACTGTTCACCTATCCCCTAGATCTAGACTATACGTGAATGGAACCCATTCCAACCGGGCACTATTGGAGAAGTGAATGATTTCTCTTCTCTTCTGAATTATTATATTAAAATTGCGGTCGATTTTCTAATTCCCCCGAATGAGCTCAGAATGCAAAAGGTTGACGTAACAGGTGCATTCTGAGCATATTTGGAATTCAAACATGGAATGATCAGATTTCGATTTTAATGCTGACGAAATAATCACAATCTCATTACTTGAAAAAGTCATTTTCATGTTTGTGATTCAATTAAAATGAGGATTTAGGGATAATGATCAAGGAATGCGGTGAGAGCATCCTTCCACGTTATCAATCACTCATGATAAGGGCCCGGATATTGGTATAACTCGAAGTATCGGCAGCCGAGCTGATACCTTGGTTACGCGAACAAACAAACAGTGAAAAATGTCAAATACTCATCTGAATGACACATTGGTATTAATTCAAATTAAATTTTTAAATTAATTGAATTAAATTAATTGTTCATTGTGCGAATAGCCAGGCCGTTCATTTAATTCTATGTCTGATCAGATACTGGTTTATACTACTCTGGTAGTTCCACTATGCTCGTTTATACTACTCTGGGAGACAAGAATACGGAATTCAAAAAAGGTTCTAGAAGTCTATTTCCCCGGAAAAAAATTAATGGAAGAATTTTTCCGGGGAAAATTTCCCTGGGAAAAAATTTCCTCATTCAAGAATCTCCCCGGAAAAAATTCCTCTTTTCAATAATTTACCGGAAGAAAATTTCTTGGATAAGTTTATTGCTCAATTTGATTTTCTAATTATGTGAATACAAAAAAATGAGAATAAAAAGATCATTCATTTCTATAATTCGAATCTTTTAATATTTTTTTAACATTATTATTAAAAGGGAAATTATTCCGTGGCATTTTCTTCGGGGGAATTTTCTCCGGAAAAAATTTCCATAGGCGTTCTTCGAGTGATTTTATCATGGATTGACGTATGGAAATTCTTATGAGAATTTTATAAGAAAATTTCTCACGAGAGATATTCCTATATGAACTTTTCTTATGGAAAAATATCAGGCACGTATGAAAAATTCCAACGGAAAATCGATACATTCTTTCTAGGGAAAAAAATCCTATGGAAATAGCTTGCATGATTTTATGTTTTCTTTCCATTTTTTTTTTATCGGTCGACTTGTTTAAAACCCAT
>JABSMS010014134.1:0-12623 GCA_018902275.1 Aleiodes sp. PSUC_FEM 10030003
AATTATTATTATTTTTTTGTATTTTTAAATTTTTTTTCTTCATTTCGTTTTCCTTATTTTAATTTTTTAATATGTAGTGACAAACATTCTTTTGTTATTTTAATTTATTTTTTTTTGCTTTTTTAATCTTTAAATTTGAAAAAATTATTAAACACTCCACTCACAAAATTCAAAAATCCTCCTACACTACGTTTTTTTTTACTCAATTCGTTTATACATTTTTCTTTTTAAATTATTTGGCACCCGAATCAATAGACAATCAATAATCAATGAAAATTCGCAATTCGATGCCGTTCTTCATCAATCTCAAATTTATGAACTCTCAATTTTTATCCTCAATTCTTTATCGCTTCTTCCTCCCCCTCCCCCTTGCCCGTTCAACCAAAATACACATAAATATTAATAATTTATGAAAAAAATCTAGCAAAAAATTGCGCTCCATTACGTCATCTGTCAACGCTTCGTTAAAATTACAAGCGTAAACATAAAACAACGACTCGTGAATTTCTTCTCTTATTTTTCATCGTTTCTCTATCTTTACCTTCTTAATTATTCTCTCTTTCCATTAAAATTTATTTGTTTAAACATTTATGAATTTATAAACTCGTGAACGATTGATCTACTTGCCCATTATCATCGATAATTCTTTTTGGCATTTCCGTGAATTAAAAAAATCAAAATAAATGAAAAATATGAAAAATGAAAAAAAGAATTGGTCAATAAAATCGATCGAAATCATAAATTGAATGGATGAAATGAAAATAAAAAATTTCGGGGGAATTCTGTGATTAGCATTGAAATAAAATTGATATGTTTTTTTGTCACGCACAGCAAAAATTTCGCGCAATTAATTGTAATTCAATATTTTATTGTATCTTCAATTATTTTCTTATTCACATTCCATCAAAATGGCAGTATCGATAATCTAAACTTTCATTTAATTTTATTAATGAACACTTCGTTGATCGCGTTAATTTTTCCAAGGATATTGCCACAACAGCTAGCATTTTGGTTTCGTTTCAATTATGAAAATGAAAAGAAATACCAGAGAAATAAATAAAACATTGTTTTTACGTTAAATGGCGTTGTACAGAAATTTGCGGCCATTTTGACGCGAAAGTAGCGGCGCAATGCGTGCGCATGCGTCATTGCCACGTTTATAGGCGCGAATCTGCTGCGGAATGCGTACACCTGGCAACATGACTCGAAAGATAAACCGAATGAATTAAAAAAATTAAGCAAAAATAATCGAGAAACTCTAATGAAAAATGTCGGATTAAAAAAAAAATTGTATTCAGTTGAGATCAAAGAAAAATGTAAAACGTGCGGCGTCATAGCGCGACCAACGGAGCGTCAAAAATTCACTGAATAATCGGGACGTTTTGAAATAATTGGAAATAATCTTTATTCTATTTAATCAACTCATCTTTCCAACTGCTCGTAATCTGCCTATCAAGATCTGATTATTTTCATTCTAATTTATTCATTTTGTTCCAGAATTATTCACAGCCTGTGTTTGTAGAGGTTTTCCTAATTTCCTATTCAGTTGTCACATTGCTAAATGTGTATATTCTGTCTTTTTTTTAAAGAAATTCTGTAATTATTTTTAGACCCGAAATAATTTCCAACAATAAATTTTACTCCCCGGCGCATATCGAATAGCAATTTTTTTCAATAATTAAATGTGATTGTTTCGTGTAATATTGTATTGTTTTGTTATTTTTTTTTTTCGTTAACTTTTTATTTGAATTTGTAAATAGACGTCTAATATTAATTTGTTTCTTCTCCTTTTTTTTGGCCCTGTATTTAATTTTGTACAAAAGTTTCTTCTTCAAAACCAGAGTGATAGGCACTATTTTTTTTGTTTCATTTTTTCATTAAATTCTTCTTTTTTTCTCACTACGATTTCTTTCCCCGCGAAAATTCCTGAATTGTTGTTCTTTTCACTGAATGCCTCCATTATCAATTAAAAACCTCCACACTCTCCCTCTCTTCTTCTTTCGTCGATTCTCTCACGAGTTCGATAGTTGAAATGAAAATTATATTTTCTTCCCTCCTTTTAAATTAATTATTTAATTTGTGATGTGCAACATCTGACTGCAAATGGAAAATTAAGAGAGAATGCTCAACAAAATCCGCAGCAATGGAAAACAAAAAAATTGAAAAAAAAATTAATGAATTAATTAATAATAATGATTACGCTTAGATAATAAAAGGAAAATGGTAGTGGGTGGCTGGTATTAGTGTTGTAAAGTGATAACAAATAATTTTTCATTAATTCATTAATTATTTTAAGTAAATGTAAAGAACATGAGATCAAAGTTTGATAATATAGTTTTTTTTGTTAGCCAGATACTTTCACTCGGCAGTATCATGAAAATAATAATAATAATTATAACTCAGGCGTTGAGAAATGATTTTCAAAATATTTTTGAGAATCCAGTTTTTTTTTCACTGTGGAAAATTTATTTTTTAGAATTTCATTGAAATGCTAGGAAAATTCGCGCCAAAAAAATACTATAATTTGTTTTGGTTCAACAGTTATTGAGATATTTTTAAAAACAATTTAATTGGTATTTTTTACTGATTTTATCTCGAAAAGTGATGCCCCAAAATTAATATTATATCAATTTCAAGCGGAAATTTTCCCATCTTTCCAATGAAGTAATCAGAAATCTTAAAATTCATCGGCTTCATTATGACTTAATTCCAAATTTTCCACAGCGAATGATCGAATGAACCAAGAAAGAGGACGTTCTTCTTTTCTTCCAGATTTTCACAACAAAAAAAGAAAATAATCCATCGTATCACTGCCATAATAACCTTTATTCATTTAACTCTCATTATCCCCATCGTTATCATTGAATTCAGTAATTAAATGGAATAATGAAAGAGAGCCGACAATTTAAATTGGCAAAAATTCATAATATACTTTCCTCCAATCTCCTTTTTTACTCAACGGAAAAGCACAAAAATAAAACACATGTTAAAGATATCACTCATCATCTTCCCAATCCATTTACCTTACTGAATTATTCTCCCACGTGTGGATAGTTTACGGCAAAAATTCCATTCATCTTTCTTAAACTCATCTCAATCATCAAACTTTCCTTTCCCCGTCTCATCATCGATTCACTTTATCATCATTAATGACTTAAAAAAATCAAGTACACGGTGTACAGCAAAAAGAAAAAAAGAGAAAAAAAACCCACCGCCATTACGGGCAACAACTTCTTTTCAGTACTTAAAACATAAGATTGCTTTCTAAGGAGTGTTATATATTAATGAATATGCTTCTACCGATATACACAACAAAAAGGAAGTACATTGCTAATAAAATGTACGCAGCCAGTAGACGCGGCATTTATTCAACGATCTCAGACCATTTTCTTCTGAGCATTGACAAAATACTCCGCATTATAAAGCGCCTCGTCTACCGCCGCCATTTTGCTTTGATGCAAACGTCTTCCTTCATTTTCTTAATCCTCTTAATTTCTTTTTTTCCACACTTTTAATCTTTTTCTTTCGTACAAAAATGGTATTCTTATTGAACTAGTATACTACAATACATATACAAAAACATTTCATTTATACTCTGAAATCGAAGTAAATAGGGGGCCATAGAGGGGGGGGGGGTATAATTATCGTACAAGGATGACAATTGAAAAGAGAAAAATAAAGAAACTTTCTTTCACAAATGACGAAGAAAAATCAATAGCGAGTTCATACAATGCATCTCAAAATTACATTTTTTTCTTCATTTTTTTTTCTTTTTTCATCGAGGAACTCATGTGAAAAACTCGATAACAGAGATCACGAGGGGGAGGGCAGTGAATGGACTTGGAACACTTTTCTCTCTCTCTCTTCATCTCTTGCCCATTTTTCTTTTCCTCATCACCATAAAATTCGGAAGTATCTCATAATGAGACCCACAGGAAGTTCATTAGTCGTGATTTATATGATTAAACTGCTTCAACAACCGAGAAAAAACACAATTCTTCTTAATTCTTCATTTTTTGATAATTTCGTTACCGTTTAACTTCGTAAGAAGTTGCATTGTCATCTCAAAAACTTCCCCATTCGTTATTCAAACCAATATCAGAAAGCATATCACTGACATCTGGTGTTACAGATGTAAATTCAAAGTGTGAGCCACTGCTTGAGCTTGCTGTTTCAAATGTATCGAGGCTCGATATTTGTTCCATATCAATATCTAAACCAGGTGGTATGTGAAATAAATCAGTTAACGAATCAAGATCAGCTAAACTACCATCAGTACCATTTGTTGTTTGATTATTGTGCTCTTCCATTTTAATAATTGTACTATTAACTTGATGTAAACTTGATAATAAATTATTCGTTTGTGTGTTATCAATTGGTTCTTCTTTAATCATCATGAAATTATCAAGCTGACAATTATTATTGGACGGACATGTAAAATTTCTTGTTAACGTATCAATTTCTGGATAACCACCACGTACTGATGATAGTAACCTGTCGCTCAATGTGAATTCGTGGTAATCCAAATCGGATGATTCCTGTTTTATTTTTTGTCCATTAACCATACCTGGTGTTTTACTGCCTGGTACATTCGTTGTAGTTATTACACTAGATGGTAGACAATCAGAGTATGTGTCCTCGTAAAAACTAGCTGACTCGGGTGAATCTGGTGTGTCACAGGATGGACTGCTGGGTACTTTGGCAGTTACTATTGGTGGTACTGGTGTGTAATCGACTTGTGATGGCCTCTTGTCGAGTGCCAATCTGATCTTGAGCCTCGATACTGAATTCGTTGATGGTTGAACTTGGAGCCTTTTGACTGGTGAATGGGTATTGTTGTTTGAATCATTCCTTGATTTGCCTGGTGTAACTGTTCCAGTCGCTGTTGTTATCGTTGGACTCGTTGCTACTGGTGAGCATATTGATGATGACGATGACGATGAGGATGAGGATGATTTTTTTGATTTCTTGACTTCTTTTATTTTTGGTGTTGTTGCTGGCTTGGTCGTCTTTTTTCTTGGACGATATTTGTAATCGGGATACTCTATCATGTGCAATCTCCTCAATCTCTCTGCCTCCTCGATAAATGGCCTCCTCTCAATTTCATTGAGTGTCTTCCAGCGTCTACCGAGGCGTTTGCTTATTTCGGCGTTGTGCATATCTGGCTGTACCTCGCATATCTTTCTGCGTTCGAGCTGTGACCATACCATAAATGCATTCATCGGTCTTTTGATGTGATTTGGATTGTTTTTCTTTGTCTGTAACAGATTAAGAAAAAATAGGGCAATTAATATTGATTTATTGATACACGATGAATCAATTGAATGAATCATTTTCGTCAACTAACACAAATTTATGACTAATTGCCAATCAATCTAAGTGGTTCGTTAACGCATCCGAAACACACAATAACGCGATTGTAAGTGGGACGCTCATTCGAGTATAAAAATATGGGTCAAGGGATCACCTGGACGTTAATTTGACTTTCATATTGTCTTCAGTAATAAAGGTTCCGCACCTTTTCCTCAAGCAAATTAATTAACGCTGGACTTCCTGCTTCTTCTTTTCTTCCACCGAAAAAAAACACCTGGTGCAAGATCAATGACCCGAAACGCAAAGGATTTCTTGGAAATGGAGGAAAATAGAAGGAAGCATTAAAGAATAAGGGATCACGGATTCCCGAATAGTCGCTGAAGATGAGATAGAGAGAGAGGCGAATGATGGCGCCAGCGTCGCGGCGCCAGTCAGCTGATCAACTTGATCTGAACTGTATGCAAGTGGCGACTGTGCGTCGCGACTCTACTGACGAGTTTAGTGTGAAAAGTGCTTTTGATGTACTTCTCTCTTTCAGCGAAGAAGACTCTCAGTATTCTCATTTATCTTTTGTACCATCGAAACACCATAAATTCGACACAACAGTGTCTCAGTATGAGATTTATTCATTTTTTATTATTTCTTTTTTTCTACAAATTTTCTTACGGTATATCCCGGAAGTCATACAAATTGTATAAATGAAAGGTCATTGTCTTTGGGATTCTTCATTTATATATTTTTTTTCTTTCTTATTTTAATTCTTAGTACTATAGGAGGAACAGGGCAACGTTCTCACGACAACTTTTGTCACCTCAACACAGTGGAAAACTCGTCGGGCAGCCGGCAGTGTAAATATAATGGCTCTTCTTCTGGACGTTCTTCGGGTCGTTCATTCGTACTTCACAGTACCAAGGAAAAGGGTAAAATGAGAGAAGATATAAAACTAACCGGCGGAAAGATACAACAACGGTCACAAGCGGTAATGGGGAAACGCGCACCGGTTTCACAAGTGGGCGAGCTATATATATAGATAAAGAGTCAGAGAGAGCCTTTGTATCATCAGCTCGGAAAACCTTCAATCCATCATTGCATTACGATGCAATTCGCTTGCTCATTCCTCCTCAGTTACTTTCAACCCCCATTGGCTTTTGTCTCACCATGAATACACCACGTACGTCAGAACAAGGTCGCCCACCGAATTGCTCCATTCAATTTCACATACAACAAACAAACAATAAAAACTAACATAAAGAAAAACCCTCTCATTCGATTTTTTTTCGGCCACTCTTCATTTTCTTCTTTTACTCTTTGTGTCAACCCAGACTTACAGCAAAATACGAGTCACTAAATTTTTAGTTGGCATTGTGTATATTCCTCAGGTTTCTCAGACTCATATGAGAGAGTTGTAACAGTCGTTAATGTTTGAAATAGTCCGCGCTCAATAACTTTATGATATTTCCTTTGGAATCAATTTGATAGTACGTTTTATATTCTCCACCCATTGCCTTTCAAATGAAGAAAAAAATGAAAGGAAAAAAAGGGGGTTTTCCTTTACATTGTTATCGTAATCCGTGCGCAACAGTTGCCATAGACCGTAGGCAATTTTTACTGTTCTCTTTTCTTTTTTTTACATCACTGTTCGTATGTGTCTAGAGTTTTTCACACCCATGAAACTTTGTTGTGCAAGGAGCAACGAGGGGGGCATCTACCTCAACTTTTCCCGTTTCCCATCACTCTTTGATGTATCAGCCCTCTATCCATCCTTTGCCCACAAAAAAAAGGTCATAGTCGCGTTAAATCATATTTTTTTCCTCATCGACTCTTTTTCACAACAAATGTATGCAGTGAGAGGTGTGAAATTCTAGATCTTCATTCGACTATTTTCCCCCCTACTCAATACACAATTTATTGGTACAGTCTATTGCTGGGTCACGCTTCAATTTATTGAATGGGAGTGAAAATAAAAAAAAATGATGAATGCCATATACTTGATGATCTTTGTGTGGAGAACTTTGATGGAAAAAAGACACGATCCAGATCCCAGGCCCGTGATTGCGCTTGGGAAAAAAATGAGAGTGCAACAGAGTGAGAGAGAGATGGATGAAGGAAGGCATGGAGAAGTGTGTCAAGGGTAAGTTAACTCGGATATTGATGGATCCACCTGGCTAATTCAAATCCATTAGCAATAAATACATATGGATTCAACATTTCATGACAATGTGCGTAGTGAGTTTTAAAATGATCAGAATCCGACGCGCCAGCAAGGTCTCCCACGTTAATAATTATTCCCTCGTCAGCATTGTGGCATTGTTTCGTTTTTTTTTTTTTCATTCTCCTCCGATGCATATAGATGGACCTAATCCATACTGTCATACACCAGCATTATTTTCTTCCTATGTATTCTTGACTACGAGTCCACATAACTCGTAAATCTACATGCGCCACTTTGTTCCAGTTCATACCCATTCATTTCCTACACGTTTGCTTCGATTTTCTTTGCTTCTTGTGACGGAAAAGTAATAGAGAAAAAGTGCAACGTTGAGAAAACTTTTTGAATAACCTTCGCCCGAGTTTTGTCCTCTTTCAATAGGTTCCTACATTTCTATCAAACTCGACACATGGAAATTATTGTACTTTGTAAGGCCAAAGATAATCACAGCTGTGGCTCTATACCTTACGTTTTTTTCTCATTATTATAGTCATTTTCGATAGTAAGTAGAAACTTTTCTCTATCTGTAAGAATTGCTAGGTAGTCGGAAGAATTTTGAATAATTTATATGCACACGTTGGTCACAGCATTACTGACGTTTTATACTACTGTGCTCATTCTGGGTTCCCACTTAGTTTTAACTTCAGAACTATTCTTTTGAATCATAACTTTGTAAACATTTTCAAAAAAATATATTTACGTCATTGGTTTGTATTGTCAGTTACATGGGCGTGTTGTAATGAAGTATTGAAACTCAGAGTTGATGTATATAAAGTTAGTAGAAAAGTTGAGTGATAAATGGCTCTTGAATTAATCGTGAGAAACGGGTTTTAAAGCCATGCGAAAAGTGACAGGATCAATCTAACAGTTGTGTTTAGCCACACGCGCAATTCTATCACTCAACTAATTATCTAAATCATTGAAGCACATTTAATTACGTTGAGGGACAAAAAAAGCCATAAAGAATTACGGACAATTCTCATTGGGGACTCTAATGTTTTTCATCAATTCTTTACGGAAGGCGGAAACACGGGGAAAGAGATAGAAAAAAAAATACGAAGGTTAAACCGAGTAAAATATGTACCACCGCACGCGTTCACGTACGCACAATTGATCCTTTACTGGTGCCTCGGTCAACACACATATCACGGTCTCTCTCTCTTTCTCGCGGCAGTTTCATAGTGGCCGAAGGCCACGGATATCGTGTTTGAGATGCAGGCCTGTCTCTCTATGCGACCTTAGTCTCCTCACTTCCGTCAGCTGCGGGCTAATGGTGAATAATATATAATAATACTTGTTTCTCCATTATATTATTTTTTTTTCCTTGCGCTTTACCTCTCATTCTCCCTATGTATTTTTTGTTTCATTAACGATTCTCGCATTTGGTAGGATAATGGGCGAAATGAAAAATTGCACAGCCAAAACGGGTAACTCACTTGCCAAATACGTTTTATCCGTTTTTTCTCCTCTTAATTCCTTCTCGTTTTTCCTCGTTCTCTCTAATAGAGTGCTAAATGAATTATGTGCCATGAGTTTTACACTTTTTTCTTTTTCACTCAATTTCAAAGTTAAATCCGATTTTGCGGATTTAAAAATGGACGAATTTGTAAGCGAAGGTGATGTCGGTAGAGTCGACGAGGTGTGTTGGTAAATGAGTTTAAACCAAGCAGCCTTCCAAAATTGAGAGTCGTGACGGTTTTCCAACGCAACGAAATGGCAAAGTGCACTTGGAATCCCCTTTGTCGCTTCCTAGTTCGTTCAACACACGTACATAAAAAAAAGAAACATAGAATTGTCATTTTGTACTCGTGAAACGTGAGAAAGCTTCGAAATTGGATTTTTATCCCATGCATTTTTTGTTCTCGTCTTTTGTTAGCTTCCGTTTTTTCCTTTTACTGCAGACGAAGTTTTGATGTATTACTCGTGTCTTGCACGATGCCTGCACTGCCTGCACTGCTAAACGGATCGATGTTAAATAAATGAATAGCGAAAAAAACGAAGCAAATGGGCAAATCACATTTCTGTTAGTATTGTGCGCCTGGATAGGTAAGCTAACGGCTACAAACACCGGAAACAGTAAAGTGAGCCTATCGCGATTACAGGGAAATTACGGAGGCGACAGAGTCTCAAACGGAAGTCGTATAAACTACTTTGTGCTCTGTTATAATAGAATGAATTATCGATTCGCTTGAAATTGTTTGTTGAATACAAGTAAATAACTTGAGGCGAGAATAATTGAGGTAAAAAAAACGTCAAAACTAATATTTTCAAATTGTCGCAAATTAATCCCCTTCCCACTCTTCTTCACCGTCAAATTGTGTGCTTAACCTTGAGTGTGATATAATTTTTTATTCCACTCTTTCTTATGAAAAAAGGAGGAACGACGAGACGAGGAAAAAAAAGAGGAATAAAGCGTCAACATAAACGAGGCAATTTGAAATTAGTCAAGTCCGTTATCTTGCCGTTACAATCTAACATGAGGACTAATCAGTGCGAGCAGGCAGCAGCCCGTTCCTACGCTACACACAGTTCTCAGTATTTGAAGAGAAAAAAATAAAAGAGAAAAATTATGAAATCATTTATCACTCCGTGATCAAATCTTAGTTGAATCTGCTTATGCCAACCTTGAAGTCGCACGAGCGGATCAATCGGTCACTCGTCGCTTCTTTTGTTCCTCTTCTGTTTTGTATCTCAAAAAAAAATAAAAAAATCACGATGAATTCACGCGAAGCAAGTGGTATACTGGATAACTCAGTGAGACGCGATGATTAGTTAGCACTTTACCGAGAAATCAACGAATCTCGTTACACTTGGGGCCTTGAATCGGCGTGATTATTATTATTATAAAGAGCATTACATTTGAGTTTGAAAGCATCTTTGATTTGAAGTATACACCATTGTGTAACAATGAGAAATGATTACAGTTTGTGCGGAAAATTGAAGAGGCCTACTTCGTTGAATTCTAGAGTTTCGCCAGTTTATTTTCTTTTATTTTCATAATGCATTCTCCCTTGTGTGTGCATGCATGTGAGAAAAGAGGCAATCCTATTATTCTTTTCGCGACGCTGTAAACACATGAAACCCGCCTCCGTACCACACGCAAATTACCATATTTACGCGCAAGATCAACGGTGCATTATATTATGTATAAGATTGCAAACGTCGAGTCATTAATCGCTTCAGAGTTTAATCCATTAATTCTTCGTTTGTTTCTCATTATTATTATTTTCTTTTTTCGTCTTCTCTTCTTATCCTTTAACAATGATTTTTCAATGCTCATTCTCTACTGTCAATGATGCGTCATTAGTGTTACGCGAAAATTCTCAAGTTAATCAAGAGTAATTAGAGAAAAAAAATCACAATTATCATTAGAGAAAAAAAAATTGGTTCAAAGGGGAAAAAAACGAAGTAAATCATTGAAAAGACTGAATTTTCCACTCTTTCAAACTCATACACAACGTAACTGTTTAGTGTGTGAATGGTGTCACGATTCGACTTATTGAAATCAAACACGGATCACGGGACACACATCTTAGCTGTGTATTACTGGCTAATCGTTCTTTCTCGGTCGAGGCCTTGAATGTTTAATCGTTGATTTTTCCACATGCACAACACACTCAGCACTTCTTCTGAAATCTTTATTGCACCGTTTTCTTTTTTCTGCTGAGATTACCACGTGTGAGTGTTACTATCCTTCAAATCTCCATCATCTCTACTAATTCCCTTCCCCATTCTTCCTTCTCACAAAACAAAGTGGTAATTAAATTTTGCCATTGTCAAGTTTCTCCATTCTTCGATTTCTCGAGTAGGAAAAA
The DNA here is from genome assembly GCA_018902275.1 of Aleiodes sp. PSUC_FEM 10030003. NCBI lineage: Eukaryota > Metazoa > Arthropoda > Insecta > Hymenoptera > Braconidae > Aleiodes > Aleiodes sp. PSUC_FEM 10030003. The sequence goes on from JABSMS010014134.1 coordinate 11,338, forward strand.
AAGATTTGATACATCTGCCATTGTGGAATTGAGGGATTTGGGATGCGAGCGAAAAAAGGACAAACAAAAAATACTCGAGAGGATCGTGCAGCATCGCAGCATGAGGTTCCATGAGATGCAGACCCTTGGGATTCTCTCTGGTTTTGTCTGAGGATCGATTTTCCTCTTCGTTTCGCTCTTATCGTTAACTTCTAACCCAATAGTGAGGGGCTGGGCGGGTCAGTTACCATTCCCCTGTTCTCTCTCTCTCTCTTCGTCTCACTTTGCTCCATTGGTATTTTCCTTGACCGACTAGCGAATGACTTTCATCCGTAGTTTCATGTTTATATCTACGGCTCGCAATACCCCATGGAGGATCGTATACACAATATATAGCCACAGTGCGCCGAACTGAGCGTGACCGAGGCAAAAAAGCAGATATATATTTTTTATCTTCTTTAATTCTTTTTGTCTGCTTCTCTCGCTCCATCTCTCTCTTCTCTCCATTTATTTTTCGTTTCTTAAAAGAAATCCCGCCGGATATATACTTGGGAGGAGTTACAGTGTAGTTTTGTACACCGATGCCCTCGAGAGAAGAAATCCAACAACTCTCCGACATATGGCGATTTCATGACTGCCATTAACCACACGAGGCTGGCTCACTCGTGCAACACAAATTCTGGTTTTAGAATTGGTATTGACTGTAAAAATTTAACACTAAGTAGGTCACCAATGTATTTTTTTTAACAAAAAAAAGTAATACTGTCAGGAGCAATTTATTCTGGTGGGATAATTTGTTCATTTTTCTCACAAGTTAAATAGAGTTTCAATTTCTAATTGTATCATTAAATAGGTCAGCATTGGGAGCGTCTTCCAATGGGTAATTTTCATTTGAATAAATTCCATTGTAATTATCTCGAATTTTCTTCATTTTCTCAAAGAGAAGGAGCGAGAGAAATCCCTTGAAATTATAATTATACATTGCATTCAATTTTCATTTAAAATTCAGTACTGAATATGTTGCAAACACGTGCGGATTTTAATCGTGAATTAATACGCGAACGCGCAATAATTAACACCCAACGAGGGTGAGCAGACACGAGTATGTGGAAGAAAGGAAAGAAAAAAAATTGAAAAAATGAGAGGAGAATAAAGGAAAGAGAAGAAATAAAAAAAACGGAAAATAAATGACGTCCCATGAGAGAAAAAGAGAAGGGATATAAAAATGAGAAGGCGATATAAACCGCACGCGTCTCTCGCGCGCGCTCTCGCAACGCCCACACACGTATAATATTTGTATATATATA
>JABSMS010014145.1:0-12622 GCA_018902275.1 Aleiodes sp. PSUC_FEM 10030003
ATATAATATTTATATAATATTTTCTTTATTTATTAGTTTTAATTTTTTTCATTTATTATTCAATTTACTTTTTATGTCACTTGATTTATAATAAAACTATCTTGTCACCTATGTATATTATTAAATTCATTAGTCGTCATTGTTACAGGTGTATTTTTTCTTCATTTTGCTCTTCATATTTTTTTGTTTTTATTTAAATTATCAATTTATTATCGTCATTATTTAATTTTCTTTTTCATTCAATTTATATGTATATATATAAGAAAGAGAAAACAATCGTTCAATTAAACAAATACGCTTCTTCATTATCTTCATTATTATTTTTTGTTTTTTCATTTATAATTCAGTTAATTACTCTTGAAAGTTTTCTGTACAATATATAGGCTCTTAAAACTCTTCAATCTTATCACTGACAATATTTATTTACACTTACAGTGTAGAGGGCATGATTAATGGGGTTTACAGGATTCAATTTGTTTATTTTTTATTTATTTGTTTCAATATTGAATTCATGAGTTTGTTTTTGTTTATAAAAAAAACGACGATAAAACAATAAATGGTGAACAAAAAATTGTAGAAAGATTTTCTTAATATTCGAGGCAGGTGTCAAATGGTGTTTCAATTTTTTTTTATTTTTATTAATGGCGCCTAAAATTTGTACAGCAATTAATTCTTAATATTGCCTTGTGTTTCACAATTTTATTTTCTCATTATTTTCTTCCCAGATTGCTTCGAATTAATTTTCGTGGGACAATCTTTGGTTCATTGTTAAACGCCTCAACAATTCCAAAATTTTTTAACTTTTTTTTTGTTTTTTTTTTACATTTTTTTCATTAATTTCACTATGAAACTATAAAAATAAGCTAATGGAAGATATGCTAATTTCTCTCGAGTCATTTCATTCATCATTTACTTTTTCTCTTAATTCTCATTAATTCTCAAGACAGAATGTGAACGGGGGTGGGGGCAGGTTCTTCGGAAGATATAAAAGATCGCACGGTTGCACAGCCGTCAATGTGATAAACGAAAAACTTAACATTTGTGGATTGTTTCATTATTGTTTTCTTAAAACTTTCTTTTCCCTTCATTTAATTATATTTAATTTCAATAGAATTTGAAAGAAACGAAGAAGCATTTTGTGGAAAATGTGAAAATATTTGTAACGTTATTTACACGTGCAAAAATTATGATTTTCATTAATTTTAAAGCGTAATGTGAAGACACGTTTGTATGATGAAAAACATTAAATAAACTGGACTTCAGTGTTTTTAAATTTTTCATGAAACATTCGTAGGATTTTCACGTTAACATTTCCACATTATCCGAGTGAATTTGATTTATTTTTTGAAAATTCAATTCACCCATTTTAGAATCTATTAAACACCGGTAAGATCAATGGCACGATCACTCTTTCTTTCCTTTTTCTCCCTCTTTTACGTGAGTATTTTACGTACAACGTTTGATTTAACAAAAGAAAAAAAAATTATGAGGAACAAAGTTATAACGTTAAAAATAATTCAGACTGTCCATCAGAAAAAGAGAAGAATTAATAATGTTCGCGCATCAATTGAAACGCTCTAGGGATATTAATAAATAACTTTTTGCCAATGATTATTGTACAAAAAAAAAGAAAAAAAAATCATAAAACATGCTAGCTCGACTAACGTAAAAGATTTTTTTTCTATTTTAAAAAAATATATGCTATATTCTGTTTTTTTTATAGCTGCAACTGTACAAAAGAAAAGAATAAAAATAAATGTGAGCAAAAATAATAAAAATAAATGAAGCAATTACAAAAGAACAAAAAGAAAGGCCAACTTAATTTTAATGACTCGGATAAAAGGACAAAAATTACAAAAATTTCGAATTTTTTTTTTCTTCATCACTCGAGCTTACAAATTTTTTCATTTTCATTAAAGATCTTCATTGTTTTTTTTTTAAGGGTCATGCCTAACTTGACTCTTCTTTTTTTTCATTTTCTCGTTCATAACGATTTTACTTTGTTGCATTTATTTTTTTCTTCCTCTCTCTCTCTCTCTCACACACATACAGAACCCACGTTTCTTGTTTCCTCGAATTAAATAGTCATTCCGATGTTAATCGATACTCTCCGGATATATAATATACTCATAGTATTTTTTTATTGAATTTTTCATTTTGTTTTAATATCTAAGAGCTTCTTTTTCTCATCTAAATCACAATTTAACCAGTGATTTTTACAGAACATGATTCTCATGAATTTCTTTATAGTTTTAAACTTTGTACAAAGATAATTATTTCAATATATATATATTTATATGTATCAATGGGTGACCGGTTAAGGTATCAATCGTTTTCACTTTTGAGCAGACTTGATTACGTGTCAATGAAAATTACATTCAGTGTTCTATTCGTGTAAAAAGTGTATGAAAAATTGATTAATAAATAAATTCACTAAAATTGTATGTTTGTAAAACGCGGAAAATTTGCTTCACTTAAAAAATAATTCATCTACAGCAATGTTAAAAACACAATTAAAATAACAGAAAAAGGATTTAAAAAAAAACGACTGATACCTTAATACAAAATCATCGTTAATCCCGAGGAATTGAATGAAAAAAAGAAATGCAGACTAAATAATTATGGTGAAATTTGTTGGGCACTTTGTGACTTATTCACTTTCACCCTCAGATCATTCTTTACATATACATTCAATAATTTACATTTAAGAAGAAAAAAATAATTAAACAAATGAACAGTGGAGAAATAAAAAAATGAAAGACAAAAATTCAAAAACGAGCAAACTTTCCATTTCCATTAAATTTCATAATTTTCCCTTGATTCTTCTAAACTTAAAATCGAGTCACTTTGTGTATGTATTTGTGTGTACGTGTCCCAACACTGAAAATTACATTATCATACATATATGAATAATATTATATATACATCTGTCGTATATATATAATATATACATATACATCAAGAAACGTATCTTCTCAATAGTGTTAATTAAAATTTTTTATTCCTCCCTCTCTAATTATTTATAATAGTAAATAAAATCTAATAAGAGCCATTGATTACTGTATTTATACAATTATCATTAATTATCACCTAACTTGGCATCCTTGGGGTAGAGGCGCTGCCGGACAACCCGGTGAATTATTGTGACTCGCCGCAGTTGCCTGACTTATAATATTCATCTCCTCCTCACTGGAAGTCTTTTTATCCCCACTTTTATCATCGACCCTCTGACTTTTATCATCTGAAATTCTGTTATCAGCATCCGTTCTACCTTCATCAACGGAATTAGTCACAGTATCACTAGTACCAGCAGCTGGTGCCTGCAGCTCGTATCCCTGATTGCACCGTGTTAATTTTAATCTGATCGGTGTAACCTTAGCCGATCTAACATTACCAACATTTTTATTCGTTACATTATGATCAACCCAACCGGTTGTTTTATCACTTGCACTATTGTCCGTTTTATAATTTTTATCATCCTTGGAAGCATCAGCCGTACCAGTACCACCAACACGACTATCTTGATTATCAATTTGACTTAAACGTTCATTAGCATTACTACCGGATGCTTCACTAGTTGAATCATTATTAGCATTACCTTTACTGAGTCTTATTATGAGTTTAGTTGTTGATGTACCGCCATCAAGTATCTGCACCCTGCCCTCTTTGCCTTTTTGTTTTTTCCTCCTCTTACCGTTTTTGTCCTTCTTACTCTTTTCCTGCGTCATTTCGTCATTATCAAAGCCAGCCATTATCATTCTCCTGAATTTCATACTTTCTCTTTTGAGCTCCTCGATACTCGGCTTTGGTTGTATAACGCTTAATCTCTTTTTCGGCGGCCTTATTTTACTCCTATCCTCTTGCACAGTGCCCATCTCCTGTCCCATAATGCTATTACCAATTTTGATTTTTAATTTTGGCGCCGCACTATTCGCAACAGCAGCTGGTGTCTTGGGTTGTCTACCGCGTCGCCTGTCAGTATTGGTACCACCAATGGCTCTACGGCCGGAGCCATGATCGTCCTCATTCATCTCTGGAAAGCCACTAGTACGATCTTTTCTTCGCTTCTTTTCACCGCTATTAGCATCTACAACAGCCCTGTAATCTTCTCTAGTTGGAAATACAGCTACTGATTTTATTGCTTTCGGTACTGTTATTACGGTCCTATTGATTGGTGGAATGTTAATTGGTGCTGCAGCAACACTCCCAATACCAGAGTCCTCTGTGTTCATGTCAGCCTGTGAGCAATACTGTCTCAATAATTCTTTCTTTCGCATTCTACGTAGATTTGAGGTGCCAGAAACACCAGATGCACTTGTTGCCGATGGTGTTATTATTGTTGGCGCCTGTTGGGCCAACGGAGGTACTGATGAACCAGCTACATAATTAGCATCTAAGAATGGACCCTTAATTTTGACTTTGAGCTGATTTCGCGAGTCTGATAGAGAAATCTTTGTTCCATCACTGGCGCTTGTTGATGACATTTCTATGCTTGGATCAACAAAGTTGGTTTTTAAGCTGGAGGCATCTGGTTTTGTTATTATCTCGGAGTGGAGAGCATCAGCGAGCTCGTCCTCCATGTCTGGTAGTGCTGGATCCGCTGAAACACCTGAGAAAGACCCGAGGATGTGATTTGCATAAGTCTGATCATGAAGCGAGGATGTTTGGCCATCGGTCGTTGAGTTGTAGGTTCTCATGTCAACTGGACCAGGAAGTAGCGGCATAACAGGATCCGTGAAGCCTTGACCAGTATTTCCAGTTGTTTCATTGATGTTTGAGTATTCATTAACTGGTGGTGATTTTTTATGAACAGTTGGACTTGAGAGTGATTGAATTCCCTCTTTAGAAATACTCGATTCCCGTTTTTCACTAACGTCTGTTGACTTCTTCCTCTCTCTCATTGTCTTGAGATCAGCGATATTGGTTTCATTCGTTGAATCTTCGTCAGAATCGAAGTCATACACTGTCCCAACTAATTTATTCTGAATTGAATCATCACCGTGAATCGTATTTGTGAGATTTGAGATTAACGGAATCGATGAATTCTGATTGTTCTTTCCTCTACCCCGACCCCTGCCTCTACCACGACCGCGATAACTTTGCTGAGATCCTTTTGGTGCTCTTGGCCTTCCTCTGTTAGCAACTGGTTGTTTAACAGGTTCTTGTCTCGGTGATTTGCCAGGTGATTTACCCTGAAGTGAGCCAACTCTTGCTGAAGTTCTCGTTGGCTTTGATGGACTCTTTTTACCGGGTTGACTAACCTTCTGTTCTGAAGTTTGTATACTCTCGACTGGTGTTTCAGTGACTTGTGGAGCTTCCGGAATATTGCTGATGTAGGACATTGGTAGAGTTGATGAAGTTACCTGCGGCGGTATGGTAGTTTCTTGTGTATGTTCTACAGATTCGACATTGGCAGGGGGTTGAGTTGGTGGTGGTGTTGGTATTTTTTGTGGGGATACCATGGCAGCTGTTAATGCCATATTGTGAGAAGACGATGTGAATGCCGCTGTGCACGGTGATGCTTGCATATTGATGGATTCATCCAGAGGTTTTGGTACATGAGGTAGTAAGCTCTGGGGTGTTGGAAATGGTGCACCAAAAACTGGTGGAAACATTGCTGTGCCTGGGGATGGATAAGGTAGAGGTGCTGCACATGATTGCGGTGGAAAGAGAGAGACTGGACCAGCATAAGCGCCAGAATCTGCGTAAGGATGGTACGGACCGGTTTCCATTGAGCCAGCTGGAAATGGTAGTGGTGCCATGTTTTTGTACGGTGGCATTGAAGCGTGTTCCTCGGTTGATGAGGCAGATGTTATTGATGAAGAGGTTGATCGTCTTGATGGTAAAACCTGACTCTCTGCCCACCTGGTATCTTGTCTGACGCTGTTTATGTCATTGTATGGTGAACTGCTCTGTGTGTAATCTTGCCTGATGTCTGATGATGCATCTTCCTTTTCGAGACCTCTCTCCATTTCACTGTTTTGGTCATCCTCTACATTAGGCAGTGCCATTAGGTGCCTATTAACCATCTCCATTGGCGTCATTTCTTCAACCATTGGAGCTGAAAGAGGTTGATCCATCAGGGGCAATGTCTGCATAGGTCTAGAATCTTGATGTTGATCCATGTGTGCTCGCACCATTGCCTGCTGTTGTTGCATTAAATACTGTGTCTGCATATTCAGATTAAGCTGCGAATGTACAAGTGCCTCGGCATTATTCTCCGGCATAACTGAAGAAATGTCATTTGGAAATCCATGAGAGTATCTGTGATTCTGACTCTCCATTAATTGATTAAGATGATGTACGTCGTTTGGATTGAAGTTCTCCATACTAGGTGGAACCCATCTCTCATCCGCTTGCGCACGATCGAGTTTCGCTCTCTCTGCTATTGCCACTTTAACTGAAGCCAAATCTTCGTTAGGATAAGGTGCATAAGGTTCTGCGTTGTTTGGATAGCATGATTTTCTCTTTTCTTCGATTGAGTGATTTTTATGGGGCTCGTCAGGAACGTGAATGATTTCGTGAGGTTTAACTACAGGCTCTGGAGGTTGCGACTCTTCCTGAGTCTTTGAATCTCTGGGAGGAAGTTCTGTTGATTTCTCAACAGGGATTGGTTCTTCTTTCTTGACTTCTTCGGTTGCTGGTGGTTCTGAATCAAATTGACTGGAATTTGATTTTTTCGAAAGTTCCATTCTCAGTTTTTCAACGAGATGAAGTGTCTCCCTTGCACTATCTTCCTTAGTATCTTCTTTAAACCAGAGTTCATTGTTGAAGGAGAAGGTCAGAGGCGCTTGTCGCTCCTCTGGATCTCTTGGTATACTGAATCCATCGTCATTGATATCATCATTCAGAAGCTCTTGATCGAAATCAAATAATTCAGATACACTGGGATCTTTACATTGTCCATGCTGAGGTGAAAATATTGAACGGTTGATGGATTTTCTCCGTTTGAGAACTGCTTTATCGAATTGTACATCAGAAACTTGTTTCTCTGGAATTGTATCGGGTTTTTGAAAGTTGTCCAGTTCTTTGCCAGATGGTAAAACTTCTCTAGGTGGTGGAGGGGGTTGCTGAGGCTCTGATTCATCCTTGTGATCTCTTTTTCTTCTGTCAACAGTCTCCTCAGCGCGTTCACTATCGCAAACAACAGGGACTTTGGGAACATCTTCACTGGTATGATTTTTCCGCTCCTCTGGAGCATGCGGTCTCCTTTCTTCAGGTCTTGATAATTTTTCCTTGTGACTATCTTCACTTTCTTTTTCATGCCTCGCCTCAACACCCTTAGCCTTGAAGAGTTTGTCAAGATGCTCGCGTTTCTCCAAGAATTTATCGAGACCCTTTGAGGATTTCTTTGGACTATCACGTTCAGCTCGACGTTGTTTCATCTCTTCTTCAAGTAGGAGCAAGTGCATTGGACTCTTGTTGCTAGCTTTCTTCGATTTTCTATCCTCCTTCGGTGATTCAGGACGTTGTTTTGGTGTTGATTCCTTCTTACTCGTTTCAATCTCACGCGGAGTATCCTCAATTATTTCTGGCAATGTTTCTTCAACAATTGTCACAACTTCTTTCTCCTTAACTACCTTCTCATTCACCCTCTTTTCATTTTTCTTGATCGCAGACGCATTCTTACCAGTCTTCTCTTCTTTTTGGGTGACCTCACTCGATTTTCGCTTTCTTGCTTCACTGGTTGGCTTTCCTCTTTGTGTATTACTCGTACTTGACTCTTCCTCCTTACGATTTTTCGTAACGGGCTGTTGCTGCGACTGGATTGACTTTGATGGTGATGTCTTTTTAGATGATTTGGACCCAGATATATTTCTTGACCCATCATTATCTCTAGACCCACTGAGCACACTCTGGTTAATACTACTTTGGGATTGGAGTGATTTTTTATTGGTAATATCTGGCGCTCTTTGTCCATCGCCTTTCTTTGATGCTGGTGGTGATGTTGATGATGATGAGGATGATGATGATGATGATGTGATTGTGGATGACGATTGCCGCGACTGGTTTGAATCCTTGGTGACAGTTCTACCTGATTCTTTTCTCTCAGTAGGCGGCGGTGGAAACTCGAGTCCATGCCGCCCGTCGGAAGTTTTAAGCTTCTTATCAGGCTGCTTCTTGAGTTTCCGCCCGGCCACTGCACCACGTTTATCAATACCCTCCGCGGCATCGTCACTTGTTAATGGTTTACCTGTACGTTTGTTCGTTAATTTGTTCTTTGATTGATTGCTAGTGTCACTTTCTGATGATGTTGCTGATGAACTTTGTTCTTTCTTCTTGGATGGTGATAAAGAGCCAGCTCTACTTTTAACGTCATCTGAATCACTGCTAGAGTCTGATGAACTACTACAACTACTGCTGGAGCTCGAGTCACTGTTTGTACTTGAGGACGCTTTCTCAGGGACTTTCTTCTTGGTAATCTCTTCTTTCTTCGGTGTTTCATCTTTCTTAGTTGGTTCCTTTTTAGATTTAACCTCCGGAGATTCTTTCTTGGACTTGTTATCCGAATTTTCTGGCTCAGGCTGTGCTGATTTTGTACCAAGGCCACTTTTTATGTGTTCAGCAGCTTTTTTAGCAGCTTGTCTCTGAGGTACGTACGCCAAAATTTCCGAACCATCGCCAAATTCTTTGTCGAAATCATAAATATCATTACTTTTCGGTTCCTTTGAGGATTTTGATTCTTTTTGCTTCTTCGCTGGGGGTTTCTCTTTTTGTTTCTGTGGTTTAACTTCTTCAGCTGGTGATTTAATTGATTCAGACTGCTCCTGCGTTGTTTCTTTCTTGTTCTGAGACCTTTGCATGATTTCAGACGCTTTTTTAGCAGCCTGTCTTTGAGGAACTATCAGCGCCGACGGAATATACTCTTTCTCTTTCTTCTTTGATTTAACATTCTCCTTGTTATTCGCTTCGCCGTCTTTCGACTCTTTACCAAATGATTTCATCGAATTTTTCGCAAGATCAGCCGCTGAAAATTGTTTGAGCGATGCTTTTGTGATGAAAGGCGCCGATTGTGATGTATGCTCCTGAGAATCTGAATCAGTATCAGAGTATATTGCTGACGCTGCTGATGGACCAACTCTTGTACTAGGATTGAGTGGAAATAATTCATCACTGTCGCTACAAGAAGCACTACCAAGTTCTTTTTCCATATGCTGTAATGTTCTCGACCTTGTACCTGTACTGTCTTGTTTATCACTCTCACTGCTACCACCTCCACTACCGGCAGCCGGTCTCGGTCTATCTGGTGCACTTGTTTTCTTCGTTCTTCTTTTACCAACAGTCTTGACAGGCTTCCGCGGTAACGCAACTGTTGTTGCTGATGTAGCCTCATCCTCTGTACTTGAATCAGTAATCAATTTAACTTTTGTTTTGCTACTAACACTCTTACTTGCTGATTTAACAGTTGGCTTAGCCGTATCAGTCTCACTACTGCTCAGCGCCGACAAATCACTACCATAAATACCTTTTCTTCTAACTGTACCATTGAAATACAATTTTTTATTAGTTGCACCATTGAAATCAGGCTGCGATTTCTTTTTCTCATCACCTGATACAGGTGTTGGTGATTTCTTACCCTCAATACGCGCAATTATTGTTTCAAAATCACGCGTATGATCTTCAGCATCTTGATGCGAATACAAACGATCATAAATTGACGGACCGTGATTAGCTTCAGCTACAGCAGCCGCTACCGCTGGTGGTAATGCCGGACCAGATAAAACAAGGGCCTGTTTATGAAATGTCTGTTCACGTAGCCGCAGAAACGTCCTGCATAATTTTTCACGTCTATTCACCATGTAACAGAGATTCCTAACGCGCTCTAAATCCTGACGTAACTGTACAAATGTACGCATCTTTTCGAGATCAGCTGCTTGTCCCTGTGCACGTGCACCACCACCCGACAATTCACCACAACGTGGCGCCAGCAGTGGTTTATTGTGGCCCGCTCTTCTTTTCAATTTCCAATAGTTGTAAATATAAACAATACCATCAGGATCAACGTCCAATTGCTGCGAGGTTATATCCTTCAGATTAACGTGTTTATCAAATTCAGCCTCGATTTCCTGCAATTTAGCCGCACGCGCTTGATTCTTCTCCTCTGACGTCATATCCTTGCGCTTACGTCTTCTCGATTCACCGTCATCTTCGTCAGATCCGGCTTTATCACCACCGCCACTACCACCAACTCCAACTTTATCCTTAGTATTCGTTCTACTATGCTTTTGACAGTATGATCTCAATTTAACACCATCATCAGCCATTTCATCCTCAATAATTGCTTTCATTTCTAAACCGTATTTGAATGCGCACGTAACATGATATGCAGTTTTGCACGTTTTTATACTGCACTGTATGCAAGCACCAACGCGTTCACGACACAATACGCATATTAGTGCCCATCTACTTTGTGGAATACTGGATATTTTAGTTATTGGCTCCATACGTTCAACACAACCGATACTAACTTCTGGTATCCATAGTGCACAGGATACGTGCGCCCACTTTTGTCCGCTACGCGTACACTTCATTGCACCCCCTTTATTTGGACACAGTACACAGTCAGGACGCTGACTTAGAGAGCAAGTACGACACAACCATGAGCCCTCTGGTATTGCCGTTATACCATAACACGCTTGATGTACACAAATATTACAACAGTCACAGAATACCATTTCATTACCCTCCTCAGAGTCTGGTGATCTGCACACATCGCATATAACATTTTCATCGTACTCAATACCAAGTCCCTCTTCATTTTTAACAATCGTTTGTATTCGCTCCCAGCAGCGCACCTCGAGTTCCTCAATAACACGTTCCAACTGCGACTCAGTTACCGATGGTTGGCCAGCCTAAAGTCAGTTTTTAAATGTCCATTAGAATCTATTCCATAATCAAGCGAGAATACGAAGGGAAAAAGAACCATTCTCATTAAACTTGGTTGAATAAACGAAAGAATAGGTGAGTTTACTTTATAGTCGCATTTTTTCCTTCGTTTAATGACAACAGTTACGATATACCTGTGCTCTTTCTCCATTGAGTACCTCGAGCCATGCAATATCAGTATCATCGAGATCATAAGCGCATGCTTTTTCAGCCCTCGTTGGTGTCGTGCTGAGATGGTGGTCATCAGGATTGAAATAATCATCTCGTGATATCCTTATGAATTTTTTCGGCCTTAAAAATAATAATGTAAATTTCAACAAATTCCAGCAATCAAAAACACAAACAAATCAAGACTCCGATACTCACAATTTGAAATCACCATGAATTTTATTGGCGGATGACGTTTGAGTGACAGTAACCATTGGCTCTGGCAATGAATCAGGATTAACTGGTACCTGTACACCTCGTTCCCACTCTTGTTTCCATTGATCAGTAATAACCCAGTATTCATTTGGACTAAGTGGCTCACTGTCTGGCAGTTTCATTGCGCTTATCAGATCTTTACGAAATAATTCAGCTGGTGCCTCAGCCGCTTGTCTATTGTAGATACTCGATATTTTAATGTCACTCAGTGGCCGCGGTGTCCAAGATGCATTACCGGTGCCACCACCACCACCGCCGCCATTACCACCGTTATTACCACCAGTAGCACACTGACTCGACGACGCCATCGTTTCTTCCTCCTCGGACGGTCCCAGGGCAGACGAGCCAGCTGATGTGCCCGTTGCCGTTGGGCCCAATCTACATTTGCGCCTTTTAATTGCCCCTGGGCAAGTCGCCAAGTCATTGTCGTTTTTGTTTATTCGTTTACCTCGTTGTGCCATTACTAACTTTACGACTTTATCTAGAGGCACATGTAGGTGAATTTCGAGTACCCTGAAAAATTTGATTGTTAAAACATTTTTGTTACTCATTTAGCACATGAACTGTTGATTGTAATTTATTATTTCACTTATTACTCACTACATAGCTGTCCATATATTTTTTTAAATAATTTCCTCAGTAATTTATCCTCAGAACTACAAGAAAAATCATGATTTAAGAATTTTATTAACGTAGCACTTTTATTTATTTTAATTGTTCTGTTATTCACTAGTTTAATGCAATTGATATTGCATTATTTATTTTTTCATTATTTTTTTGTCACTCTTCACACTGAAACAATTAACATCACAAGTACTTTGATGAAGAAAAAAAATAACAATAACAAATTTTACTGCTGTTATTCACTTGTTACTGAGTGAAATTGACGTTTTGACGTTTACAATGTTACATTGTTTCTCATGTAAAAGTGTGAATTTACGGTACAGATCAAATAATCACCATTGACTGATAATAATCGATCAGCATCATCTGTACAGTTGTAATTGCCGTTTTTTTTAATCCAGCGGCACACAATATTTAATCAACGTTAAATTAATGTTGATGATGAACTTGATAAAAATGAAATCCTTTTATATTTGTTTACGTAGATGAATTGTTTGTTAAAAATAATATTAATGCATCTGATTAATTCATTCGATAAAGTTGACTTTTTGGTTGGGGGGCCGCCTCAGCTGTGGAATTGAAAAGTAAAAAAGAGGTTATAAAAAAACCTAAGTCACAATAAAAATAATGATTAAATTATCAATAGTAAGTTGTAATATTAATTATTATTGTTAATTATTATTAATAA
>JABSMS010014156.1:0-12622 GCA_018902275.1 Aleiodes sp. PSUC_FEM 10030003
AAAAATGTAATAAAAAAAAATATTATAAAAATGGATATTTTTTACGCCTCGAGGATGTGTGGTAGGGATATTGAAAGAGTAATAGGAAAAATAGAAAAAATTGCAACATAGACCTATTTTTAGTCTAAGCTTACCTGAAAAATTTGAGATAGCTGAGTTTGATCGTTAACGAGATAATTGCGTCGCAATTTTTCAAAATTTAACATGGGCTCTTATGACCAATGAGTGAATTTCATTTCGTCCTATCATCAAGAATATCAAACTCGAATCCATCGTTATAGATGAAAAAAAAGCAGAGAGACTATCTCGATGGACGAGGAAGAGAGATGATTCCATTACCAGCTGGTGTGGAAGTGTGGTATGGGATGAATGGAAGAATATCCTTTTGTATACGAAATCAGGGGATGCATGCAACGGATAGAGAGCTTCGAAAACTACTTTACGGGGATATGACGATACTCAAAGTCCTCCTCTCGTAATCTGAAAGAGTTCAAACTTCTTAAAGCTACCAAAAATCCTTTCTCCGTCGTTGTATATAACTGTGTGAATATATTAATACTTTATATTGCATAAACATATATATAACAGGTGAAAATACACGGTTAAGCAAGGTTATACAATGTAGAACGCTTACTTACGTGGGTTACCTTAGAGATTATGCAAATGCATTAACGTAAGCCCAAGGACAAGTGACGTGGTTCGGTTGGATTACTCGCGCAATTTTGTTAGGCCGTTTGAGAGTATATCCATTAAAATTTCAAATTCAATCCTCTGTCGTCACTCTACTTGGGAGTTCAATTTTTTTCCTGCTTTGATAATTTATAAAATCATTCTTACGACAAATAAATAATTTTTTACGTCGAAAAATCCGTGTGGAAATGGTTGAAACTTAAAAACTGCATGGACTGCGAAATTCGCACAACGTTAGGTATGGTGACACGTAATCGTTCTTAAATCCTCTTTGCATGTCTAAATTGTCGTCGTACCGTCCTACGTACGGTGTTCGGACGATAAGTGCCATCCAAAGATACCGTGCACAAAGTTTGAACGAAAATTGAGGATTTTCTCCTCCTTTCTACTACAATAGTGAATTTTACGTGTCAGCAGAAAGCATCTCAGACCAATTTCTCATGCGTTTCGCACTGTCATCATATGGTTGGATGAATATATATATGTATATATATGAAGTTATCAATGTTGAGAGCGCAAGGAATTATCAATGTGCACTGTTAAAAATTTCCACGGAAATTTTCATGCCAATTTACAGAAATTATTAACATAGCCAAACGTGCCTTCTATTCACAGCACTTTAAGAATTCATTATTCAGGGTTATATAGCATTCAATTTTCAGGCCATTGAAAATTCAATGACTTTTGAAACTTAATTTTTTACGAAAAACGGAGATATCATGTAGAAACTCGCAATAACCCTCCGGATTATCAATTTCACCGCGTATCAAGTACTCAAATTTACATGAAAGCGCAATGGAAATCATGTTCAGAAATGCTTTCCAAGATTTCACTAGTATATCTTTGTATGTGTGAATTTCATCTAACATTTCGATGTTAATTCAAATTCATTGCTTTTATTTTGAAATTTCTGAGACTAATTCACCAGAATTCTCCAGAAATTACTAACGGCGTATCTATAACAAATATTTCGAACGATTATCGTTTCAATCTGAATGTCAGTCAAAAGAATTGCGGTAATTGACGTCACGTGGCAAAGCCTACACGATTTTGAATCGGCCAAAATTGGTATAATCCCTTGAGAACTGTTACGTAAAATAAATAAACAGCGACCAAAAAAAGACCAAATGCAGAACGAGAAACGTGTATTTCGCTATTCTTATAGGCTGAAGTTCCAACGGAAAAAAACCTACAAATATCTGCGTTAAAATTGATCGGATATTTTCCGATAGTTTCGTTGCGTAGCAGCGACAGAGAGAGAAAGAGAGGAAGAGACATTTTGCAAGTGAGAAATCAACGCTACTGACAGAATAAATCGCGATTTCGTTGTGATACTTCATATCATAAAATATGAAAACATTTCTCTCTTCTCGTAAATTTATTTATGAATTGATGGCTTTAAAACTGAATTACCTGAAAATTCGAATGTTCATCGAGTATTATCAGAAATTTTCAATTTAACATATAAATGAGTTTTAAATTTTTATCGTTAAAAATAAACCTGAAAATCCTCACCTCAGGTCGTAATTACCCTCGAGGGAATCTCTTACTTCTAATCTGAAGTCTTGCACGTCGATGAGCTTCATAGTAGTTCTAAACAACCCCTTTGGCACAACAGTGCCACTGACTGTATACTGCTTTACAGAGTAGAGACTGACGTCAGGTGAGTTATGCATCCGAGGTAGATGGGGAGAGAGAGGTCTAGGGTTCCGTGATTGTGCCCTTGGTGACCCATACTAACTCGTTAGATACAGCTTCACTTGGCTATACGTTACCAAGTCGGGTCATTAGCAGTGTTATAGCGTAGTACAGTTGACACACAGTGTCTTGGATCACAACACAACCAGGAATCATCACATATGTTAACGTTCTAGTTACAAATACTCTGGGTTAAATTTTCAACTGAAATTATTTAGTTTCGCTTCCTCATTCTCTCGCTCTTTATGTGGAATTTAACTTTGTGGAGTAATTCAGTTGTCAGTAGTCGTAGTCACACTGTGGTCGGACCGCTTTTAGTCCCCGTCGGCGTACCAAATTTCAATCATGACAGTAACTGTATCCGAATGAAGTTTCTGCTGTAATGAAAAATCAGAGAGGACAGGATGCTTCATTTGAAAATTCAGGAGCGAAGTGATTACCACGCGAAAAAAATGTATTGAATATTACTATATTGACAGGCGACGATGCGGGAGGTTAGAGATAATTTTCGATATTTTCCCTGATTTTTTTTTTTTTGAAACTCATTTTTTTTTTAGTTTGGATCATTGATTGAGGAATTGATTGAAAATCAGATCGATAATCAATTGGGATGGGTTTGGGAGTTTTCGTTTGGGTCTTGATACTTGGCGAAGGGTGAGTGAACCAATGAATGAACAAGCACCTTCGAACGAATGAAGCTCATTTTTAAATGAAATAATTAATTTCGGTATTGTTTTTCGTGTTTTTCTCCATTCAGAAGTGAAAATCTCTGAATAATGGTAATTTCGATGCTTGTTATCTTCATTTAGAAATATAATTGATATAATCTATTCAAGTGATTATGAAATTTTAGATGATCTTTGTCGTTCATTCATTGATTTATTTATCCTAGTAATGTTTGACAAGAAAATAAATGTGATCACGAAGTATTCTTACTCTGAAAATCACATTTCCAATATTCTCACCATACATTTTTATTTCTCATATTTGGAACTCGTTAACTGCACAGAAAAATGAACATTCGGAAAATTTCATCTGTGGCTTTCCAAATAAACGGGTCACTTTAGCACATTGGAGCGACGCATACACTGTTAAAAAATTTTCACAAAATTTTTCCGATTAAATCCTGTAATTTTTTAACGAGTGACATTCCTACTAAAATTTCAGGGAATCTCATTATCGACAATCCGAGTATTCCATTTTAAAATAATTCCACTAGAACATCAATGAAAGCCGAAAATTCCAGTTCAATTATTTCATAGAAATTCGGTTAAATCAGGAAAAAATTGGGGGAAATTCGAAAATTTCGGGTGATTTCCGTTCTAAATATTGCTGTTCAAATAAAAATTCATGTGAATTGTAGAATTTTTTTTTTTTTTATTAATTCTGGAATTTGCGTCTGACTTTTAATTGAGACTCATGAATTCTCTTGAATTTCAATTAAACTTTTCAAATTTCATAACTATTGGATAATCGGATGAAGGAGTTCGAAGTAATACAAGTTCTTTTCTTTAATTCAACATTTATTAATTCCTCCACACAGAAAGGATATCTTCACTTCTCGCAATCTTCCCTCAGACTAACTTCTGTACCTTGCCTGCTACGTATGACATATCCGATTCTGTGCCCTTCTCACGTTATTTTGAAGCGTAAGCTCTTAACATAAACATTTTATTATTTAGTTCTTTTTTCTTAGAAATACTAAAAAAAATAAGAACTTACGAGACTAAACAGATTAGTTTTTGAATACGGAGCCCCACGCACCTCATATAGTCATAATACTTCAACAACAACCATCATCTCATTAAAATAAATTCAATGGCATATTCATGAAAATTACCATTAGATTGTCCTCAAAAATTCAATTTTTTTCTAACATCTTAAATCCAAGTTGAACCATTGTCGATTTAAGAAATTAATTCGTTGACAATTTTTAACTAAAAATACTCTTGACTCAAGTCAAAATTACTCATGAAAATTTCGTTTTCCTCTCAATAAACGTATACAATTTGAGCTGACTATTGTGTAAAAATCAATTAGTTCATTGACACGCCACAAAAAGAACGCCTAAAAAAAAAGAGTGACCGACTGCACGTAATATCGAAGTATCCGCTCGTTCTCTTCATGTTCGGCTTTTGTCGTTTGTCGAATCTATTATGTTACGCAAACAGACAACGCTTTTTCCATGGTAATGAAATTTGGAAGTTTACCGGAGCAAATCGTGACCCAGGGGCATTACACTGTAAGGCTAAAATTGAGAGAAGAAGACAGAGAGAAACTCGATACTCAAGGTAAGGGAAACAGAGAGAGAGATAGAGGAGGAAAGGACTAGATAGAACGGGCTTGAAATTCACTCGGGACTTGAAACTGCGCAAAGTTTTCACGAGTACCAGCGCGAGATAGAGAAAAGCACGTTAGTGATCTACCATGGTGGTGTATAGAATCGCTAACAGGAAATCATGCTTGTGGCTGGTGACACGACACCGAGTGTCATTAGTTCTCTGAGACAAAAACGAGAAAGACCAGAGTAAAGTAAGAAAAAAGAAGGCACATCAATTATCTCAGAATGGAGGAAATGGCTGTGATTCTTCGGGAGAAAAGAAATTGTGAATTATGATGAAAAAAAAGGAAATTGAGAAAAAGTTGTCGAACAAATCGATGCACTTGTGTGACGAATAAATATCCGTTTCTTTCTTGCATTATCATTCGTTTGCGCGAGTGTCTGATTATGCGACTGCTTCAACTACTGCAGCTCGTTTGTTCCACTCTTCTTTCCCTCTTTCTTTATACTCAGCCAAGCAATGAGGGAGGAACCTGGAATCGTTACATTTATCAGTGAAACCACTCTGGTTGCCTCCCTTCCCCTCGCCCAGTTGCAAGCGCACCATCCACACACAGAAACAATATCTCTTGCTCACTTTCTCCACATGGGCAATCGTCATTCTCGGCCCGTAAAGCCATTACATGCTCGTAACATACGTTTCCCCTATTCCAGCTAGGAAAGTGAGCAACTACCCTCTTGGTTGCATTTTCTAACACACGTCCACATACGTAGACGGTATCATTCGTATGGCAGTGAGAGAGTCATGCAAATGCATTACGTTTTATCTACCTAAAGTGTCAGCCATGATGCTTGACTCACTTCCCTTCATTCTTAAACTATCATGTGAATTTATTAAATTATTTTTTGAGGAAAATTCACTCAATACATTGAATTTCATTGGTACTCCATCAATTCAATTTTGATTGAGCAAACTGTTTTATGCACTTGGGAATTTATGATTGAAGATGCTTTTAATTTTTTTTGTCTCCACAATTGAGAAAGAATATGTTCTATTGATTTTGTTGTTGAGAATGAGTGAAACAGAGAAGTTATCCAAGTGACCTTTTATTTTTCCCATTTACTACCTCACATATACTCGGGTTTATATAGCCACTTTATCCACTCGTGTGAGGAGACAATTGTTTGCACTAGTATTGCTCAGATACTTTGAATTGCCACTTGGCACGCCCAAACGCTTCACTTGGTTATATTTTTCGCTTTCTACGTTGTCATTGTCTTTTCGGGTAAATGTAATTGTAGGAAATTTTTATAACACATCAATCAGTTTCTAAGTGGTACTTCAAAATTTTCGGACTGATTTCACGGATCTTAGGTAATCGAATTTCCTTGAAATTCCATTCATTAAGAATTTTTAATTCTTTCTTTCGGAGAATTGGTAGTGAAGAAAACATAACGACGAATAGATTTTTACGATTTTCATTTTTTTCAATGAAACATTTTTTATTGCACTCGTAATAACAAATTTAATTGTTCTCAATTCGGAAAATGTTACGGTGGATCTAATTACACGGTGTTATGTTATTTAATAGTGAACTTAAGGAAATAAAAATGGAACAATAACGATGAACATTGTTCCACTTTATGACTTCTTTCATAACGAAACTTCCTTTCCGTTTGTTTTTTTTTTCATTTTTTTCCCCTCTTCAGCAATAAAGGTAGCTCGCACACAGTTTGAATTATATTGGTAGAACAGAAGCAATATCGTAGCGTGTTTTCCTTTTCTTTTTTTTGCTTCCTCTCTTCCTCTTACATCAACCGTAATAACTGATTAAAGCACAAAAAGTAAAGCAAATGATGAAAAAAATTGAATGGAGCAAAGCAGAGCTTACAATCACCGATTCTCGCTATGAATCAACGCCAATACATCAATTAAATTTATTAGAAAAAATAAACATCGTCTGATTACACTGAGCGAACATTTTTTTTTCTAGGAAATGAAAAATATTTAAAGGGTGAGATGCAGTTAGAATTTCCAAAGAATCTATTTTTTTGCATTTTTTTGAAGTCTGATGTTTCGAAAATTTTCAAGTTAATCCAATGAATAGCTTCATCGATCGAACTCAAAATTTTATGAAAATATAATACTGTATTCGCAACGAAAAATGATACTGTAATCGCAATGAAAATTCAAGTCAAATTCTGCTAAATAGTTCTTTTGTAATATTCATTAAAACTTGATTGGTAGCAAAGTAGATGAGAGAAATAATGACATCATACTATTCATCTTCGATATGATTTTCATTCCCACCACCTGAAATTTATTTGACATTTTTTTTACTCTAGAATTTTTTTTTCGCTCACAATCAGTGTATTGATATGTTCTCTTCATGCTCTCAGCTCTTTTTTTTTTAATTTTTCATTATTACACATTTTCTCTCGAACCTCCGGGATTTTTATTTCGAGCATCAAGTCTTTGAAATTCGTTTCACCACTCTCTTTACAACGGATAGTATAGAAGTAAAAAGTAAAGGGGCGGGGGCGACAATGAACCCAGTGTTCCCACATGGGACGTGACTTCAATGTTAAACGTCAGTGACTTTCCGAAACTTCTTGAGTTTACAAATCTTCTTCTTCTTCTTCCATCCCCCCGCCCTCCTTCCACAATTTCTCACTGGAGTTTTCTACAAAATTTACCTTTGTAACAACTACGATAACACATATTCTCTCACACACAAACCTATCCACATGCATAGACAGCAATCGCGCAGTTACTCTCATGCCCTTTCAGTTGTTCCCCATCCGTTTTTATTTGCGAGAAAAAAAATATAACAAGATAAAAATCTACCCTCAGAGAAGAAAGAAAAAAGAGAAGTCGAAAAGGTATAAAAAAGGAGAAACGTGAAAACAGGGAACTAAAGTTTCTCACCTTGGGCAATGTGTCATCGTGATAAGTTCAGTTATTTTCACTATGTGAATAATGAATTATATCAACAGTAATAAATAATTACAGTGGAAGACAACATTAGAGCGTAGGGGATCAAGAGAGGTGCAATAGTGTAACATCAAATTGATTGTGTATTTGCTTTATATATTAATTTGCAATGTTGTTGGTAATTAACATGAATCTACCTAGGATTAATCTGACAAAATTCTGAAAATGTCAAGGTAATTGGCGTTAATTTCCTGTCAATTATAATCGAAATTTGAGATTGATTGTTGTAACTTTGAAAGAGTGAGGCCAGACGTACGAGCTCTAAAGATTGTCTCGTATCTTTTTAATTCATTATTTTTCGAGCAAGTAAATAATTTGTAATTTTTGTCTTACAGAGCCTGAAGAAGCTCAAATTATAAGCGAAACGTCGCAAATTGACAATCATTCAGTATTGTAAGAGGTCCGCGGTGGCTCAAAGGTTCCGAGTTCAAAACCTGGTCTCTGCCGGTTGACACAAGCAGTACATAATTACAATTAATTATATGGTGCACGTAATTACCAATTAATTACATGTGCTTTGTCCACTCAGACACCATGAACCGTCGCTGATTAGCACATCATGGAGCATAAATATAGCGACGTTAAATAACATAAAGAAAAAAATTTAGTATTGTATTGTATTCCACTTATTTCAAATACAGTACATAAATTTCTTTCTTTGTACATTGCTTGTTAGTTTGGTTCTGTGTTAATTTTAATTTTAATTTTAATGAATCACTTATGTGCGTGCTTGTGTGTTCCGCATTCCTTTAATCATTACGTATTCTGCACACATTAAATTTTTTCTATATATTATGTTGCAGTAAAACTAAATACGACTTAATATCACTCTGTAATTCTATGATTTTAATAGTTTAAGTGGCGTTGGAAGCCGCAATAACAACACTCTTACAGATAATAGTATTGTAATTTATAACTTTCCAATCTTCCATGATACTTTAAATCAATCATAATCATCAATTTTTTGGAAGCGGAATTAACAATTATTAATCACTTATTTCTTGGTGAATTTCATTCTAATTTTTAATTCATGGAAATTAACGGTTTTTTCATCAGTCTATTTTTATTGTTCATCATGAGAATGATGAACTACAAATGAATACTTGGAGCTGGCTTCATTAGTACATGAAACAGTTGCGGAAGCAACAAAATGGAAATCCAAATGAAACTGAAAACTCTTTTTTTTTCTTGTTGGGAGATAAACAATGATTCGAACATGTTTCAAGCGGTGAATACTTCTCATTTGAATTTGGAATGCGTATGAGTGGTAGAATCACTGAAACATTTGCAATGATATATTTTTTTTTGTTGAAGAATTCTACTACTATTTTACGGAGAGTTGGAAAAAAAATGTTACAGTGAAATTTAAAATGTAGATTTAAAAATCTGGGTGAGTATCGTCATGCATTTCCAATCAATACGAAAATATTCGCGTCAACGTGGAATTTTATGTTTAAATTAAAATTTTAAATGAAAATGATTGACTTTAATTCATTTACATCAACGGAAAATTATCGTAAAGATATCTTGCACCGCTGAAAGTTTTAATAAACTGCACTGTCAATTATGTTGAATTATGACATAGGGATTCAGTACTTGGTATGAGACAGAAATATATTTGGGATTGACAGGATTGGCGGAGAATTAATTTGAATCTTAATTTATTAATTTAATCTCATGGTTTTTTTACGATTTATGTTGTATAATCTATTAGAAAATAAATGCAAGAACAGGATTCAGGATTTTTCTGGACAATCATTTCATTTTCTTGTTGTAACCGTTAAACGAATAAAATTCACTCTCTAAATAGAATTTATTGAATACGAGATAAACTAAATTTTTATGAACCCAATTTCATTATAATTGATTTTGAAACGAGGGGAGAATAATTTAACCTGTCAGCGGTTCTATCGTCAAGCCGTGAGAAATTCTGTCACTCATTTAGCTTAGAATCTGTTGAAATTGCGAATCTATGAAGATATCGATGAAAACTTAGAATGAATTTAGATAATTATAAAAAAAATTTACGGTGAAATTTGAATGTAATTTCAAAAAAATGCAAAAATTTTTTTATTTGCCCTTATACACCCTGTGTATTGAAATCTCAGTCGGACTCTGACTTGCTCAAAATTTTTTAACCGTGCACTAAAGAAATTTCAGAATTCTTCCACCATTTTTGACGGAGATATGATCAATTTTTACCCATTTTCCAATGAACCACATATAATAATATTTATTAATTTTCTCCATTAATTACTTCCTAAAAACCCTAAAAATTTTACTGATTTTTTAAATCGTATCAGATATAAAAATAATCCGTTGAATTTCATCAATTTTCTCGAAACGAGTTTCACCATTTTTTCAAAGTCGCTTAACAAACGCAAAGCGTTAGCGTGAGGAAGAGAATGAAATTACGAGACTTACGATTGAAATCATGAGTAATCGTTTTATCTCCCGAACCTTTCATTCCTTTTAATCAAAGACTTTCTATTCCAATTTCGTTCGAGAATATAAAATGAAAAAAAGCACGTGACAAAATTTAAGAATAAAAAGCGGCTTTTCATCGGCTCAATATTGGACCGTGTGAGATATGAGTGAAAAATGTGGATAAAGAGGTAGTTCACATGATTGGATACATCAAGGGTGCTATTTGAATGGAATATTGGATAAATTCAAGTGGAGCCTTAAGAGCTGCTTTCAGCTAACCCCACAGCGCGCTTCCATTTTGCCTCTAGATCCTAATGCCAGGATGAATGAAGGGCTCGTATTGACCATTTACGAAGGGTACTTTAAAAATGATTATACAGTGTATGATATCTGACGAGAATGTTCTAAAGCTACGTGGGATGCTTCGTGAAATCGTGTCTGCATGAATTTGATACTGACCAACAGACCATTGCAATCTGTGCGTGAAGGAGATTCGAGATTTTTTTTCTCTTCTTATAATATAGATGGAAAATACATTTTGAACTTCTTATTCAACTTCTGATTAGTTAATCGACTTTTCAATACTCATTTAACAAATTCGCAGAATGTTTATAAAAATGATTTCTATTTCTTTATCAATTATCTCTTTTCATTTCCAGTTGAAAATGTTGACAGAACACTTGACAAATGTAACAACCGAAAGGTGGAGATAGTGCACTCATATGAATGTTCAGAGCGCGCGACAACGCGCCTGTTTGCCTTATTGAAATAGAATCCTCTTGTTTGACCTCTAAATTGCGCGTATTTATAAGCGCATACAAAAATTTCATTCTATGCTAACAACTGAATCGTTCGAGAACCATTCCCACTCGATATATGAGAGCACTCGATTTTTTGGAAATTGTTTGGCTTATCCTTGTTAATATTTCATTTGTAATTCGTTAAAATTTGATTTATCTGTAAAAAAAAAATTGGCTTCCATACTCGTCCTTCTTTCATCCATATTTCATTTCATTTTTTCTCTTTCGTAAAAACAATTTTCATTGGTCTTCTTTCATTTGAAAATTCCTTCACTCCGATAATTCATCGATCGGTTTTTATTTCTCAATAAATGTCATTAATTGCCATTAAATCGACTCATCCAGTTTAATAATACCTGACAGTTTGCTTCAGCGATTCAATTTTCTTCCATTGAAAACTCAATATTTCTAATTGAATTTTCAATGGTTACAAAACTGTTCTAAATATGCATTTATCATCAATGTGCATTATGAATTTTCAATTAATCTACAAGTAATTCAATTCATTTTAAACTCTTTATTCTTCGAATTAATTTCCTCATGTTTTTGTGCAGTTGACATTTTCGATCAAATTTCTCTCTCGAAATATTCATTATACTATGCTATCATTTACTATTCAAAAATTAACGATGTTTACGGCCATTCGTTGCCTCACGAAACATCAATTATTGTCGAATTATTATTTATCAGAAAATACAAATTTTTCGAAACACAGTAATTAAATAAATTCATTATTACAGCAATAACATAACCATTTTTTTCAAATATTATGCATTTACTTCAAAATTTGTGTTCATTATTATAAAATTATGAAGCATTCATTACTCTGGATAATTGGGAAAGAAATATTAAATTTCATTTATTTTCCAATTTAATTATAAAAGAAATAAGGAGTTTCCGTAATTATGTAGATAATGTGCGTGCGTCCAGTGATGATGAGATTAGGGAATCCCAGTGTTTCCTCTCTCTCTCTCTTTGCCTTCCCCGTGAAACGGTTATTTCGTTATGCTCGGTTAACTGACTTGCAAATTGGCTTTATGCAGTTTAAAGCTTAAACGATTATAGTTGGTTGTAAGCAACATATCAGAAAGCCCCATTTTTCCACCTACCTAACCCCGTGTCCTATATTTTCGTACAGGGACAATTAGTAGGTTGTCTCATCCGGTTTTGAAATTTGTAAGGCTGTAGAGTGGTAAGTTGGAGCGACGCGATTGTCATGGGAACGATAGGATAAGCTGATAATTCCGTTATAGAGTATTGTAACAACTATAAAGTTTTCACATTTAATCTCACTTGACGCTATCCCCTACAACGTTTCGTGTTATTTTCTCCACATTTTGTTACTACAAAATGGCGAATGAATGGCATTCATCTGTCTAATGACTAGAACGTGAGTCCACCGCAATGGAAAATAATGCTTGGTTCTTGGTCAGAAAGTATGATTTTAATTTCAATTTTTAGTAAAGTGACGAAATTCGGGGAGCGTTTGTATCAGAGGACGCGACAGTATTTCACGCCAAGTGCGCGCTTCATTAAGAGGAAAATAAAGTTTTGTCAAGAATATTTTGAAGAAAATACAGAAATTATTGCCGGAAAATTTCTTGAATTGAAATTGATTCGACTCAGATCATATAGAGGAAGGTGGGGTAAAATGGACACTCGAATTGAACGGTTCGAGATAGAGATTTTCTGATGATTCCATTGGAAAGCTGAGGAAATTTTAGTAAAAAT